>VYZT01004799.1:0-24239 GCA_013400735.1 Pomatostomus ruficeps | reverse complement strand
TCCTGGTACTTCCCCCCCCAACAGGGCAGCCAGGGCACTGGGATCGCATTGGCTTTTGGGCAGCTGTTATCCGGGAAGGCGTCCCAAGAAAGCTGTGAGGAGCAATAATGTTGTTTTATTATAATTAGCATAATTATAATTCTATTCATTTTGTATTTTCTTTGTTATAATAAAATAATAAAAAGAAGACAAAGAATAAAAAACTAATAAGAATAAGGATAAGAATTTGGAGCAAAAAATTGATGGTAAGGCACAAGATGCTGGAAAGAGCATTATGGTAGTGTCCACCAGCCTGACACTGCCCAGTTACAGGTTACTGTTGTAAGGCATGAGAACCCTGTCAGGGTGCCCCAGCCAAGTTATCCTCAGCATCTTTGTCAGGGCCTGAGGAATGCAAGCAGTTCTAAATTGGGAAGAAGACGGTAGAAGAGAGAATAACAAAAACAGGTGAAGAGGGACTGCACCATCCTGGACTGAGACCAATCAGGTGTCCTGAAGGGTGCATGCACGGCGTGTAAACAATGCGGGAGACGCAATCAGGTTGTGCGTGATCGCGTGAACTACAGTTGTAGAAATGCATAAGAATGGAGTAATGTAAACAATAAATGGACTCTTGTGAAATCACATTGATTCGTTGTACGAGGGTCCCGTGCTCCTGCAGGTTACATTACCTACACATTTCTTAATAAACTTACTTTGTTGATAGATTTTAAACGTACAGTTAATTTACAATAATTATATTGACAATCTCAAAGAAAATGATCCTCACATTAATCAGTTTCTGTATGAAAATGCTCTAATTCTAGTATTCATGTAAATGTAGTGACTAGTAATTGTTCCACCTGTAAAAAAATGCACAATGGTTTTTTCCCAGCAGGTAGGTGATAATTAGCCCTTTTATTTATTTCAGCCATTTTAACTGATGCCAAAATATGGTTCAGTGATCTGTTCTGTCTTGGATGAAATCCATATGGTTTCAAAACACTGACGCATTTGCCACTTTTCAGTCCCACAGGATGGTAGTTGATTTTAATGAGCTTTTTAAACATTTTCCTTATTAGATCCATATTTAGTCCATTTTGGGGTTTTTTTCAAAACCCTGCAAAGCATTCAATCTTTGGAACTTTCAACTTAATTTATCATTTTGTTCTGGCATGTCTCACTAGAGAGCTTGCAAGACTCTAAACACAGACAGGAGGGAAAAAACCAGCCCTGCATGATGATAAAGTCCAGCACTTTGCTGAATGGGGTTGTAAATGCAATAAAACCTGAAACAAAGTACTTCTGGAAAGTGCACAATTTGTCCATGCTCCAGGAAGCATACACTACAGTCCCAGAGCAATGCTAGTGGCACACTGTTCTGCACTGAAATAATGTACGAATCTCGCAGCAATCTGGTGGGGATTTCAGCAAAGAAGTGGTGGGAGAGTTGTGAATTGAAAAGGAAAATCTGGTGAGGGTTAGAGAGAAATCTCAGTGAAGTCACTCCTGCAATACACTGTAGATGAAATCCCAATTTGGGGCACTTGGAAGCAATTAGATTTTAAGTGGAAACACTCAGATTTCAAAAGTAATTTCTTAGTACGGAGAGAGTTTAACTGCATATGCAATTTTATTCAGTGCATGGCTTTCAAGAAAAATTATTTCTTTCCGGAAATATAAGGGTATGTTGCTTATTTTCATGTTAGTACTGGACAAATCCTCATCATTATTTAACTCAATTTTAGTAGTAACTGAAGTGTTATTTTACTGTATCATCAGTACCTAGAAGTGTGTGTTGAAAAACATTAATAAACCAATTAATTTTCTCTACATTGACAACTTAATAGACAATTCTATTTTGAATAATTCACAAATTGAAGTTTAGTTGATACAGGGCACCATTATCATAAAGGCAGTTTTCTACCCTTGCTGTGACAGAACAGAAGACTAGCAAAATTAAAATGTCTACTAAATGTCATCTGTTATTCTTTTAATACCACCACCCTATCCAGTTGACTAGCAAGTCCACTAACAATAGATCTTAAATCACACATAAGCTGAAGCAAATACTCTGAAATCTAACCCATAAAAGCTATATGCAATAAATTCTGTTAAGCTATATCATGTTTCTGTGTGGATAAATATCACAACACCATGAATCTTTCACTAAACAGACATTTCAAATTGCCAGGAAGGAGTCAACATTCTTAATCAGCCAGGACCACATTAGGAATTGTGATATAGTTCATTACTTTTGAGCTGTTACACAGCATTAGAGACTTCCATAGGCTTAATTTGACATTAAGCCATCAAACTGTGTAAAATAAATTATAAGAAAATGAGCTTCAAATACATTTACCTTCAAAACAGATCTGAATTTTGCACACATATTTTCTTTCGGAGACCATAACAGTAGAATATGAAAAATGTATATTTTAAAATACATATTAAAAAATCAACATTAACCACTATTTTTCTTAGCCATTAAACTCATTATTAAATATGAGAAAAATAAACATTTTAGTATAATGTTTATTGCTATTGAAAAATGCCAGCACTCCTATATACGTTTTTCTATGCCGAGTTTATACTAAAAAAAAGTAATATGTGCTACGATCTGTTTGAAAAATGTTGTCTTTTCTGTTGTCCATAAACTACTGCAAACAATTCAGAATGCTTCAGTCTTTATATAAATGTATTTTAGCATTGGAATTGCTTTCAGATTGTGTTTGTGTTTGAAGGACTTTGTTTACTGAAGCCTACATTAAAGGTTTATTTTCTATAAATTTTGTAAGCATGAACTACCCTCTGAGTATGTTCAAAACCATGTTAGAGGAAGTTTTTCAGCTCAAGATGTCTCACTTTTCCCCCCAGTTTCAAGAAAGGACCATCATAGCTGTAATTTTCAGTATTCACTCAAAGACCAAAAGATACACATAGGACATATAGACAGAGTATTGTCAAAAATATACTGTGGGACAGTTCTTGGTGAGGAGATGTACAAAGGACAACAAATGAAAACAGAGCCTTCCTTAACCCCCCTGGCTGGACACAAATAGCATCTCTGTGTATTCGGGTAAGGAAATGGTACTGTTGATGTGTGGAGGAAGGGCACAATGCAACCTGCTGTTATTAAGAGCTGGAACCAGATCATTATAGTTTAGGACATGTACATGACTTGTTACCCATAAAGTCTTGTAAAGTCTTTAATCATCCATTCTTCATTCCTGGCCATTGTAACCCCATCACTTCTGTTTCATGTCCCACTCCTGCAAAACTTTACAAAGCTGTGTTGAATGTTAAACCTTGTCAGCAGCCTCAATCACCTCAGTGGCTCTCTGATCCAAGAAGGGAAATATATTTTTGAGCTTCACATGCCTGAGGCTTTAAGTTTACACAGTCTGAGGCAGGAGCTTCATTTATGCTTCTGTCTGAGCATTGCTGTAACCAACCAAAAAAAGTAACACGTGTATGTGTATGATACATTAAAACATGTAACTATTTACATTAAGTGTTAGAGTCTTGGTTTAGGGTTCTGAAGACTAAAAATGCCCCAAAACAAACAATCCTTCCAGTTGAGCTTGTCGAATGGGACTGATTGTGTCCTTTGTAATGCATAGACGGGGCAGGAAAGGGGCCATTTCAGGAGATCAGCATGGCACAGGGCTGCCTGCAACTAGAGCTCAGGCTATTTGGTTCCGTGGAAATCTATTGCAGATCTCCCTTGTCTTCCAGTATTCTGGGATTTCGCCTCCTGAATTAATGGGAATGGAATGAAAACTAAGTGTCCTGCCAGAATCACCCTATTCCTATCTGCTCATCTGACTTTCTGTAGTCTGGAAATGAATTAAAAGAGAAATTTTTTTTCAGGTAGAGTGAGAGCTGAGGTGGAATTATTTGCATGGGATTTCTAACTTCCCTTCTGGTGTCATTTGGAGGATAGACTGCTGAAGTCTTCCTATATTAATGAATTTCTCCTTTTTCTCCTCTACAAAGGAATACTCATTTTGAAGAGTGAGAACCTTCTTAGGATGGTCAATTTTTATTGCTGTTTCAGACATACTATGTCAATGGATACATAATATTTAATGGAAGAGAAACTTCCCCCTCTTCACCTTCTACTAGCATTATTTTGATTAAGTTTCTCAGAATGTACATGCCTGACTTTTGGCAGAGGAATGTTCTGTTTAGGGAAGGAATGAGGGGATTGGCCTGCTTTCTGTGCAAGAGTTTGCTGATCTACCATACACATTCTATTAACCTGCCGGAGAGCTGATGTACAGCAGGATTAGGTGTGCAAATGGTCTAAAGAATGGATAGGTGCCAAGTTCCATGCTTAGAAAGAACTAGCTGTGAATGCAAGACTTTGCAAAATAAAGGAAGTCTCTTTTCTACAGAAATATATCAGATTATCCCATGAAAATTAGTGTCAACAGCACCGTGTTACTGCAAAAAGGGTAAAAGTCAAACTACGGTATTCAAACCAGAGTATATTTTATACAGAGGATGCAGAATATAGACCTGTTTCATTTAGCATTGGTAAGTCTGCCGCTGAAATTCTGTGTCCAATTTTGGGCACCACTCTTCCAGATAAACCTGCATTAATTTGAGTGGAGGTTCAGGGCAGACTAAGTGGAACTAGTGAAAATCAACTTGTAAGGAAATTTTGAATATTTTTTTTCTACTTGTTCTGCAAAATAAAAGTGCGGGAGTGTAGAATGACATTCAATAGATGTGTTAGAAGCTTTGGACACTAAGGAGTAGTCTGGTCTCCATACCAGTGAGACAAGGACAAGGAGAGATTTAGATTAGTTTTAAGAAAAATTTCCTACTCAGAAGATCGATTCATCAAGGAACTAATCCTGTGAACTTTCCGTTGCTGGAAGTTTTTGAGTGCTCATAATAGACAGATGTCTTTCCAGATTTACACAAGTACAGGTAACTTGGAAAAACCTCTCATGTTCTATTCTAAGCCTTAATTTGTTTCACCTTTCTCCTTGTATTTCATTGCAATTCTATAAACTTTGAATACATAGTGTAAATGAAAAAGACATAGGCTGAAGCCATAGTCCAGCAAAATAGAATCTAAGTATTTGTATTTCATGAAGCAAAAGACACCTGAGTGACAAAAGCAGGGCAAAATCAAAATCAAGGAGTGACCATAGGACAGCTGACAGATTGGAAAACAAAGATGAGTAGCAATTCTGTTTATGTCAGATGAGTATTGACTCAATTATCACTATTACTATCCTTGAATAAATTATTAGTTTAAAAAAGAGCCAAAGGAAATAACAGGGATTAGTGTGGGAAGGTGCAGTGCAATAGTAATTAGGATGTGTTGTCTCTACAGTAAAACATTCAAAATGTAATTACTTAGAAAGTACTTAATTGTGAACCACATTTAAAATACCATTCTCTTCACAAACAAAATTGTTTTAAACTAGCAATGGGAGACAATATCATCTTTACTTTTCATTAAAAAAAAATTAAAATCTATAAGACCATTTATGTGCTTTTTAAACAGAACCTTGAAAGAGATCTTCTTTCATTTTTAATGCCTATTCTTGGTGCAAGCTAAAATTATCTAACGATAATTATAAGTATATAAAGATAATTATTGTCTAAGGAATATGGAGTTTTCAAGATGGAAGTAATTTTGCATTCTTAGTTGTAGCATAAATGTTTTATTGCAAAATGACAGACATTTTTTATAGCTCTTGCAAATATGTCTGTCACAAATATAAAATGTCACTAGTCACTTACTACATTTAATTTTAGCTTGCAAAGCAGAGTTTGAAATACTAGATTTGGAATCTTTGAGCATTAAAGGAAAGAACAATCTCTCTGTTTGAAACACCATTGTCAGTTCCTTCAACAAAAACCTGAATTTAAAGTTTGAAAAAGTTTGGAGGCAGATGAAGATTTGAATTTCACAGATGAACCTCATCACATATTGACAGCCACTGCATAAAAGATATAGGCTATTATGCAGCAGATAGAATGTATTCCCATTGACTTCGTATTATGGAATTTATTAGAAAGTACGTTCACGCAGGCAACACTGGTGAAAACAAATAAAATATAAATTCAGATATTTCTAAAGGTTCTAGTTTAGAATTTTTACTTTACACTTTTTAATGCAAAGAATTCATAGATCTCAGTAGAAATATTCATTGTCATCTAACATGTTACTAATAGGATGCTAATGTGCTCTTACCTTTCATTTTCATAGCAATTATTGCAAATTGAATATAATTTACATAATTATGGTATGAAAATTCACATTAGAATAATTAGATGTCAAAAGGCATAAATACAAGTATTTTTTTGTTTGTTTTAGTGATGATAGATACCTTGAAGCATTAGGAATTGATACATATCCCTTTTTACTTTCTACTTGATTGGATACACTATGTCATGAGGTGTAAAAAGGAAAGGACAACTGTAGAAATGTTCAAATGTAGCCAGGGTTAGCTTTGGACTGCTTCTGATGTTTGTATTCAAAATAGCTATCTCAGAAAGATAACATTCCTTCAGGAGACATTTTAACTTTTTATCATGGGGAAAAAAGTCTCAAATTTCCCCATCACTTCTATGTATTGCAAGATATATTTAAGCTATTCATGGCCTACAGTACAATAAAAATACTGCTAAAGGGAGTATGGCCAGTGGCTGGGAGGCAGTACTACTGTTTACATTGTTCTGGCTGTGCAAAAGCTCCTGGACAGAAACAAGGTTCTTGAGCACAGAGAATTTGCCCCAGCAAGTGTGGGAGATGTCTGGGAAGGCTTCTAGCATGAGGAGCAAACACCAACCAAGGCAAAGAAGAGAAGACTTTTCTGGAACATGAAAAGAACAGGGAAGTCCAGTTCGGTCCAGATAGTCCAGATAGTTTTCCATTAGGAAAGCATGAGAAAAAGACCAGCACACACTGAACACAGTGCCTGTGAAGAAGCATTTCAGCAATTTGTTTAGTGTGGCACCTAGGAGATCTAATTTTTCTGTGTTCATAGCATTATTTTCTGCCTTCTTAATTGTATTCTAGCAAAATAGAGTGTTAGAACCCTTTTTGGTGGCTTCTGGCAAGTCACATCCATAAAATAGGAATGGCTCTGTTGTCCAGAAAAATCAGATTCATTATCCACTGTGCAACAAGCCAATAATTGCACACTCAATAGAGATATTGATTATTTACTTCAGAGTTGCACAAGCCTAGGTGCTCGGTGGTATTCCACAAATAAAGCACACAACTATTAAAACTTTTTGCTATTTACACATTTTAGCAAACAAAGGAATTAGTGGTTGCACATTGCATAGTTCTCTTATTAATTAGTATTCTATCTTCTATTGGCTAATGATTCTCTTGCCTCCCATGATGACTAGTTCACATGCTCTATCTTTCTCTTCCTTTGGTTCAGTGGGTGTCTTGGCTCAGTGGTCCATGAGCCAGTGGTCACAATCTCCCCCTGCCAGAATTACGTTTTACCCCTTTGGAGCTGATTTCAGCACAGTTGCTGAGTTGGCTTTGTTAGTTTCTTCCATATCTTGGGAGTTTTGCCAAATATCCTTGTGGCCCATAAATTCTCTTTGTG
Source organism: Pomatostomus ruficeps (assembly GCA_013400735.1). Classification (NCBI taxonomy): domain Eukaryota; kingdom Metazoa; phylum Chordata; class Aves; order Passeriformes; family Timaliidae; genus Pomatostomus; species Pomatostomus ruficeps. Next base: position 16,665 of record VYZT01004799.1, on the reverse strand, counting down.
TTCACTATCCTTCTTCACAGCTTTTTTAACCTCCCCCTAGGTCTGAGATCACTGAGATCTGTCCAGCCCTAAACCTTAACAAGGCATTTCTACCAACAAGTAATTTGTTTTTCCTATACACGAACATCACTCAGAGCTTGCTAGCTGCTATATATTTCATGGATTAGATCTGTCTTCTTGTTGATTATTCTTAAGGTTATACAGAGATCAAACATTAAAGGACATCCTTTCTTAAGAAAATTTTGAATATTTCATATTTTGCAACAGCTCCAGCCTAGGGCTCAGTGCCAGGAGATATTTCAGTCACAGGTTGGCTTTCCTGGGGACCCTCATTGCCTCAGGAAAACCTGTCCCTCTCTCCTATGCTCAGGAGGAATAGTGTCAGTCCTAAACATTAAAAATCATGAGGCTGGTCCCCAGATTAACAGCACAGTTCAGGAATTATTCAGTTTAAAAGTTAAAATGCATCTCATTCTCTGTCTCCAGTTAGCAGACCCATACAGTGTGCATCTTCATATCTTTCTGTGTTAGTTGCTGAATTACATACTTTTTTTTTTTTTTTTAACAGTTATAACTCTATGACTTCTTTCTTTCAGCAGCCAGGTCTCTAATAAACTTCAGCTTAAAATCAAATTGTGAGCATTATGAACCCTGACTAATTCTAATTACAGCCATTCAGGACTGAAAACTCTCATCAAAAAAATCCTACTCCATGTGAAAAATACTCACAGGATTTCTCAAAAGCTGTTTTTACCCAGTGTGTATTTTAAAGAGCAGTTCATTTCAGAAACTGTAGAAAACAACATGTCTTTTCCCCATGTACATGCCATGTCACTTCTGCTCCCTTCAGTTAAGAAAGCAAGTGTCTAACACCTTTTATTCCTACTGGCCCTGAAAAATTAACTGCTCTGAAACAGTTGATGTCACTTGCTATTACGTGGGCAGTCACAAATTATTTGCCTAGTTCTCACTGAGAGAGGGGTTAAATTTTTTTTTTAAGTTAAAGGAATAGTTGCATCTAATAAAGGAATAGTTGTGTGGTTTTTAATGGGAATGGTTTGACTTACGAGATCAGATTGAGTTTGAAGACTCAAAGCTGAAAAAAAAATCTTGTTTTTCTTCCACTTAAAACAAGCACTTTCAATTTGGAATCAATTCAAAGACAATAAATGCAGAACATTATGCTGCTATTTCTATAGAACTGCTTTTCCAGACTGGAACTACTTTTAGAAGTCAAATTTGTCAAAACACGTCAAGAAAGTGATGAAGCACCAATGGAGTCTGTACAGCAGAAACTGAGCATATCCTTCCATTAAGCCACCCTCACTGTCATAATCCTGCACCCACAGCCCTCCCTACCCACGGCTGCTCCTGGGCTCACTTTGTCTTGGCTTGCTGTGGTCCCTTCCAACCTTACACATCCTGTGATTCTGTGAATAAAAACAGCAAAGCAAGGAAGGCCTTTTTATGAATGCCATTCCTCTGACTGTGGTAACACTAAAGGAAAGAAATTTCTATTATCTCATATAGTTGATATTATTAAGTGTACAAGAAAGACTTTGATTATAAACAAGATAGACTTGTTTCTGTTGTTGTTTTGCTGTTTCCTAATATGTTCTGGAGATCTTTTATAAGTACTGTTCTTATTGAAATAGTGGGCTAAAATTAAGAATATAAAAACCAACAGACATAAACCCTTAGACAACAAACACAGCAGCTATGATTGGATAACGTATTTCCCATTGTGCCAGAAAAAATGACATATTGAATTAAATGCAGATTAAACTACTGACAGTTCATCACAGTTATGCTTAACAACTGCTTAAAGAGATATTCATTAATAGCTCGAAATAATAGCTGTGCACTTGAGTAAGAAGCAGACTTGTGATTTTTTATTTACTAAAATCCAAAGGTATTTTGGTTTAGTTTTATGAGAACATAACCAAAGGCACCCACATAATGAAGAACTTAATACATTTCAAGCTTTTTTTGCTAGCTTGAGACAAATTAAAGCTAAGATAAATGCCATTTATACTTCAGTTTTCCTACTTCTTGAACTACTGAACTACTGAAAAAAAAGCAGAAGAGGAAAACCTTTTTTAATATTAGGATGAATATTACTTCTGGATGGAACCACGCAACAAACCTGTGAATCTTCATAGAGGAATACGCAAGAAAAGAGTTATTTTTTCAGGCATATTTCATAAGTATCTAAAACACTTCATTGTATGTGTTGAATTCTGTTTTTAAAAATATTCCATGCAGCACTAGAAACAACAAATACTATAAATTGTGATAAAAGAGATTGTTAGTTGTGGACCACCTCTTTTTCAACCTTTGTGTAGGGAGAAAAGTAGTGGTTTAAAGAGGAGAAGGCACAGCACAATCCATCCCAACACTTAGAAATAAAAGACAATACTATATCTGTCTTCATAATCTCTTGAGAAAAGACAGAAATTAACAGCAGACAAGAGAAAGGGTTGAAGCCTTCTTACAGATTCCAGGCTGTAGGTAGGGATGTAGAGGCCCTTGCCTGGAAGCTTACAGCCTGAGCACAAGCAGCAGCAGACCAGCCTCATGCTCCACCCAAAGGAACCAGGGAGGTGAGGGCACTGCTCGCTGGGCTGACAAGAAGCTTCAAGGGGCATCCAGACCTGTGCATAATATGCCCTTGGGGGTCTTTATTCTCTCCCACTGACTGAGAATAGAGAAGGCAGTACAAAGCAAGAGGAAGAAAACCTTCTCTCACACAACATGGGGTTAAAGATTCTGGGGCTGTACTTGATCAGTTTATACAGCAGCTGTAAGCAGGGCACCTGCTACAATTCGTGCCCCTTCTCTCACAATGACTGTCTCCTGGATAGCCCCGAGCACACAGCTGACAGGAGTGCCCTCATCCACTGCTGCACCCTGGGCCCACAGGACCCTGCGCCACCACTGCTCTGGCAGGTCCTGTCACCACATTCTGGAGTCTGGAAAACAGAAGAGTCAGAAGTCTCATCTGAAGAGTCATCATGAGACCATTCCTTTAGCGACATCCCAGAGGTAACCACTTCTTCCCAAATCCTACCACATCACTTTCTTTCCCATCATGCCATCCCCCAAAGAAACAAGAGTTGTATAAATTTGCATTCATAAACAAATCCAAACTTTGGACAGTTGCTACAAGTTCCTCTAGTAATATAGTTTACACCACACTCAGCACTGGATGATGAAACAAAGCATAAAAGACTTCCCAGTGTTTGTTGCAGGAACACTCTAGGCAAGTGTTCATGGCTTCTCTTTGGATTCCCTGCACCACAGATTTAAAGAATGACATGAATAAAGTTAAATGCTCATATTGAATATTCTCACATCTCTAGGGGAAAATGAATGGCAATACTGACTATTTAGTTGCATGTGGTTTTGAAATGATCGCCCTAGCTAGTATTTTATCTTTTTACCTATTGAAGCCTAGGTTATCTCACCCATTTAAGTGAGAGCAGAGAAGGGTAGAATCTCCCAGTGAAAGTATAGGAAGGTTCTATAAATTTTAGCTTGAAGTTGAAAGCAATGGTGTTGCTAATTTTCAGAAAGTTTATCTGTTTGAGTCACATTATTCCTGTTGTATCCCAGCAACTGGGATGGACTACACTACATGTTTCAAAAACAAGTATTTCCAAATTACCATTTTTACTGTGGACAACCATTCTTGCAAAACCATTTAAAAATTTTGTCTCACCTCATTCCATAATTGTCTTTGAAATTATCACACTGTGAAGCTCACACAGTTACCTACAAGAAACAAATGCTGAAATTTAAATACAAGGCACAGTTTGCATTGCAGAGTATCTATTTTGAAGAAAAGTTGGGAAGAAAGGGAAAAAGTGTGAAGTCTCAGGTAGTAACTGAATCTGAATATAAAAAAACATGACAACTCTTTAATATAGTATGTCATTTTGTAGCAAGATATCATACCAGTACCCTTCTGTTGTCTGTGATAGTAGAAATCATTGCACCTCTTATATTATATAAGGCTATAACAGAGTTAAAACTTGAGAAAATGCAGTGGGAAGGAAATTGCCTGCGTATGTTGATAACAAATGGATCTGCTGTATTTCATATTTTAAATTTTTTACTAAAAAATTTAATCATGTATCCAGAGTAAACTAACAGTTAGTATAACAGCATGAATTTTAGATTCACTCCAGAACTGTAACAGACACACAATACAGTGGTGAGATAAAAACAAACAAACAAAAAAAACCAAACAAAAAACCCAAAAAAACCCAAAAAACAAAAAACAAACCCCACATATACCAGTGAATTATAGTGGATCCAAACGAAAATATATTTTTTCTGGGTTTTGAATGTGTATTAAAGCCAAAATATGTGAGAATAAGGACAGCAAAAACATGACCCCTTACCCCATCACTGCATAGACTGAAAACCGTGTTTTGTGAATGAATTTAACTTCATGTATGCATGTCTGCATCTTTATGGCTGTAGCTGCACAGCAAATCATGGGTGATCCTGTTGAAATTGGGCAAGCAATGCCAAGAAGTCCAGCAGAGTCACCCCTTGCTGATCTTTAGAATGGGCCAAATTGATAGCTTTAAGCAAATCTGCTGCATTTACATTTCGAAAAGGTACTTCTTGTGGAAAAATGAGAGGCAGCAATCAGGTTCTGAAATTTGCTTTCAGGACTTCAACAGAAATTTTGTGTTAGAAATGTGTGCTTGAGGAGAGATGGATATGAAAGCTCAGTGGTTCTTCTTCCTAGCTAAGTGCCACAGCCATATGGTCAGCGCCAATCTGGCAAGGCAGGCAGGCTCTCTCTGCCATCCTTGCTTGTGAGTGCCCCACTGCATCCAAGCTGCTCAGAGCAGGAGGGCTTATCAACCTCTGCCAAACTCTGGGGCTGTGACAATTGTCTGCCTCATCTGCCTTCTGTGCAATCACGTTGTAGGTCCATTTCTTTCTAGAGGAATGTCCCGCCTACCTGATCACTATACAGAGGTAGGAAGCACCCACAAAAATCACGCTCTTCGTGTATCCTGGGAGCCTGCACTACCCTGGCTCAGCCTTCCTCAGAGATGGGCTGCAGTGGGAGATGCTGGATCCTTCTGGAAAGAAATCATTGTCTTGAGAAATCATTGTCTGATATTAACTGCAAGGATATTTTCAGAGGAAGAGGTGAAATATCTATTGAATACAAGCAGTACAAGGATAGGCATTTTTTGATATAGTATCTCTTAGACATGAGAAGTTTTTAAACAAACTGGTTCCCAATAATTCTGAACTTTCACCTTAAATTAATAGTGCTATAAAAACAAAGTATTGGATACCCTGACAAATATCATGTATTTATAATATGCAAGATACACTTGTGCAGAATTTTCCATGTATTTTTCTCTTCTTTTAATATATTCAAGGGGAAAAAAAAGAAACCAACAAAAAAACCCCACCCCCAAAGCATCACCCAGTGAAAAAGCAAAAAGAACTTGATAAAAACAACCAGTTCTATAAACATTATGTTCACCCAGGGCTTTTGCTGGCATTTAGCTCACATCAAAGGCTTTTATGCTTGGAGGTCATTAATTTGAGTTTCACTTCTACCTCTTCAAATACTTATTTTCAGAAACTTTTTGAAAACTACTCTGGTTTTCACTATCAAATGTATTTGGGATCAGTGAAGATACTGACAAAAAATTTGGGCTGGAAGTGCCATGAAGGCACACAATACTCTGACAAAGTTTTATGCCCCTTAGGAGCCAGACAAAAAAAAATCCCAGAGGTGATCCATTGTGCAAACTTCATATTTTTTCAGCTGCCTGTATTAAATCTTACTTTTAGATTAATTTAATAATTTTTATAGCAGTCTACCTTCAAAGTTCTTCCTTTAGAAAAGGGCAGCAGAAAATTTATGGAAAATAAAGATATGCTGAGTTCAGTTTTCTTATATAGCAGAGGAGTTATTAGTCTTCTATAACATAAATTACAACCACACTGAGTGTTTAATTAAAAAAAATTGCAAATGGAAAAGCACTCATATGACTCTCCTCCAGAGATTTTTTGATACAGAGTCTAAATTAAGAAGAAAATTCAATAAAGATCATAATCTTTGACCTGTTTTCAACAAATATTTCATTTTTACTACAGCTTTTATATCTTCTCTGAGTTTGTTTGGCAATACACAGAACACACATTAACCACATGGAAACTTTCATCTTTTCGATGAAATAAACATATTTTCTTTGTTTCTCTTTCTCGCATCACTGACAACAGGCTTTTGTGTCCAACTGTGATAATGTCCTGTGCTCAGAACATACACGTCCCTGTATGAATCTAACAACAGGCAATTGACATCTTGATGGCTTTCTTGTCCTCGATGTGGGGATAAACAAACACACGCATATGCAGCCCATGCTTAAATGGACAGAAAACCTCCTTGTGAGAACAGGGCTTTCGTACACCTGTTACATTTAATACATATGTCAGGTGCCATCCGTTGAAAAGACATTTTTTTCCCTCTTTGTGCTTGAAAAAAGACACGCAAATAAAGTGCTAAAAAGCTCAAACACTGCAGAGGGAAAGAAATGCCTGTTAATGACTGTCCATCAAGGCCTGGGATTTCAACATAAAAGCCACATTACAGCATAATGAGATCTAAATCAATGGATTGTTCTGTTTCCTGGCTGCTCTCATTACTCACACAAAACCACAATGAATTCACATAATTTTATTTGTGGTGACCTAATAGTACTGTGACAAAGCCCTAATTACTTTAAAATATGATTATTTCATATTTAGTGGGGAATTGCTGTTGAAATTAACATTTGTTTTAGAGAAGCCTTTCTCTTCATTTTTTGATCTATTGATTGATATGCAGTCATCCCTTAATTGTGACTAATTTTGTGAGCTATTTTCTGAGCTTGAAATACTCCTTTTATATTCACCCAACTATGTTGATGATTGGAAAAGCTAAAATAAAAATTAAACCATTCTAAATCTAATTATTTCAGAATTTCTTTATGGAGTGTAACTTGTGTCTGCAAATGGATCCATTGTATTCAAGTCTTTTTTTAGCTATTTCATTTCTTAGTTTGAGTAGATCTAAATAAATCGTTATACTCTCTTGTTCTTTTTCTGGAAAGCACTATACTCTATCCAGGCAGTATTTTGAGATGTTTTCCTTCAATGTCAGCTGATCAGTGGATGCAGCAATGGAAATTGTACTCTTCTTTCTATAGTCACTTTCCAGTACAGTATTTTCTTTGAGTTAGTTTGGAATCTGGAAATGTTTTGTGTAGCAGATTACAACTGACTTTTTTTTGGTGAGATGGGGAGATTTCCAGTTGCCATCCAAAACCATTGTAACTCTCATGACATCCTTACTCCTCCCAAAGACCCACTGTATTGTTCCTTTTGATTTATAATGTAGTAAGATTACCCGAAGTCTAAATGGAAGAATTAAGAAAACTGATTTAAATCAATGGTTTTTTAATATACATATCAAGATACATCAAAATTATGATGATTTCTGAACTCTGAATTCTTTCTGAATTTGTTATCAAATAGAGTTGCAACTGCTAATATATAAAGTTAAAAAACGTAATACAAGACCAAATTAATTTAGAAAAGTATGTGAAGAATGGTTTAATTGTAAAATATAATCCTTGCTGTACTTACGCATAGACAAAAAATGAGCAATTATTCTGCTTAATTAGTTTTCTCTTTATCTCCGATGTGCTGAATTTTATGACTGCACCAGCTGATATGCAGAAAAGTGGGAATACACTCAGCATTCTAACTGTGGAGAATGAAGATCTTGCTGATTGCTGGTGTTACAGTAATAGCAGCAAACTGAAACCTGTTGCAGTGTGCTCTGGCCAGTTTTGCCTAGCATTCCCCCCCATTGGATGTTGTACCCTCCCCCCCCCGCCCCGTGTCTGTATTTATGTGACTGTAACCCCCCATGCCGGTGCTTCCCCAGCACAACCCCAGCGTCGAATAAACCATCTGGAAAAGCCCCTCCGCTTGTCTCTCCTTCTTCAGCGCTCCTGTACCATCAGTGGGTTGGGTGAAACCTTGCAGGAACTTCACCAGCCCTCCTGTGCCTTCGGAGCAGCCAGCCAGCCCCTGGAACTGCAAGCGGACGCCCGGTGCCCCTACTGACAGCATCGCAGCAGAAACCTACCCCAGAGTATTCCCGTTCCAACTAACTACAGAATAATACTTAAACTATATGAAATTGTTGCATATCCTTGAGTAAAACTACTTTGCTTTGTGGATGAAACCCAGATCAAGCAGTGAATTGACTCAAATAGCATCGCTAGGGCTTAACTCCTGCAACAGTTGGAGGCAAATAAATAAAACTTTTAAAAAATCAGGACTGTCCCTATTGACACCTAAAGCTGCATATGTGGAGATCTGCCTTGCCTCCTAAGAGAAATATTCTTACTTCCAGCTTCCATTACAATTTTCTGAACAAAAAATTCATGGTAAAAAATACCTGTTCTGATTTGTGTGCTTTGATGTATTATTCTGATTTAGAGTTCAGTTGTGATTTTACTGTTGGTGGACAACTGCCAAGGCTCTGCATGAGTTCTCAGAGGTACCAAAGATCCCGAGCACAGCCAATGTTGGCAGTGATGGAGGTTGCCTCTCTCACAATATACCTGCAATTAGAGTGCTTCAAGACGAAATGGTGTACCTGTGTTCTCGACATAGTCATCCTAGGGATGTTTCACGTCAAATTTCTAGTCCAAAGCTCTGCACCACAGTATTTCAGAATGAGAGCATTTGACATTTTCTGCTATCATCGAGTCACTAATGCTGCCAAGAAAGTAAAGTTCATGGGACCAAACAGAACTAGAAATAAACAACCTAAAGCCAGTATAATGATTAAAGTAATGTCTTGCTCTTCTGGGCTCTGCTCCCAGGACTCTCTGTACTACTTTTTCTTAAAAAATGTCAGAGGGGGTTGTGCAAGTACTGGGTGAAAATGACCACTAAAGGGTGTATTTGGAAAGGATGAAAGCAAGATGCTGCCCTGAAGTTTAGATTTTTGTCTGGTTTTTTCCTTGAGGTCAAAAGCTAAGCATAGTTCTTCAAAAGCAGGCATATGTGAGGCTGGGGTGGTGAAAAGAACTAGGTGTCTAGCATTTTCCTTCACAGGTAAATGAGAGATCTATTCCCCTACTTTGGATGCAATATGTGACTTCTGGAATTTTTCTCTTGCACCTTTCCAATGACATTTATTTTAGGATATCTGGATGCTCCTGGTATTGTGTTCTCAAATTTATATATATGTGTGTTGTCTGAGTCAGACTCATTAAAAAAATCCAGTAATATTTGCACCTCTCTTTAGATGAATATTTGCAAATTAATTAAAACAAGGTCTATTAAATACTACCATCACATGAATTTGCTTTTTTTTATGTAAATTAACATAATAGACTCTTCTTCTCAGCAAATTGTGAATAGAGATGTTTTATTCTTAGCCAAACTGAATCTTTCAGTCTTCTGTGGAAAGCTCTGCAATTACAACCACTTATTTAGACACACTTAATGTTCTTCCGTGTCTATTACTATTTTTCTATTAATGAAAGAAAGGAGTAGCACTCATCTCTCTGTTACCATACTAAGCCCTAAATTTACTATCTTGTACAACTTCTATAGACTAATAAGTGTGAGACAAGCGTGTATGCATATTGACTTCTACCTAAACTTCCAGGAAGAAAAGTAATAGTGCCCACAAAGAAAAACAAATTGACAAAAGTCTGCACAACAAAATAAGCCAGTGTAATGCCAGATAAGGAATGTCTTCTGCAACATTCACAAGTAGATTTCAGAAGGCTGTTTTACTATTTGTGTGATGTTAAAAGCTTTATACAAAATATTTTTCAAGGAGGCTTCAGATAATATTGGTTATGGTTCAACTTTTTATTTTCAAATGTGCTAATTTTAATCAGGTGAAATTCCCTAAACATTTCTCTATTATCATAAACCTCAAGTTCTAGGGATAATGAAAGTGAGTTTGTTTCAGAATGAAAATCATTGGAAGTAGATTGCATTGCTTACAAGTGCAACTGCAGCACACCACCATCGCAAAATCTCTCAAACTTCTGACATTCAGGTCTCCTTTCTTTCTGACCTCTTTTTCACCAAGTATTTTGGGATTTAGGCAAATATTTTAATTCTGCTCATTCTAGAAGTCAAAATATATTTATATCACAACACTGATATATCTTTTTGCAAATTATTCTAGATCCTGAGTGTTTCCTTGAGGAACGATTAGGTTTAGTCTGTATTTTATAAATGTCGAAAACATTGATCTGTGTTCAAAAGAATGACCTTATGTTCTGAAGCTACCACATAATCTTAAATACATGGAAATAAGTTTTAAAAGGTGGAAAGATAAGTGTAGGTGACAATTATTTGATATTCAGATTTGCAGAGTGAGTAAAGGTAGTGGTATACAGCTTTAAACTGTTTTCTGTCTGCACATTCATTCTTACTTGAGCATAGACATATTTAACATCTGTGACAAGCTAAATACTGCTTTGGTTAAGCTAAAGCCTAAACATGTCGGGAATCTCAGAACAGCAAACCTGTTACTCTGACTGAGCCATGCAGTGACAAGGAATCTCTCCACCAATCTCTCCTGTTCTTCTACACCTAAAATGGCCTTTTTATGCTGTTCATAATTTTGCTTAAGGCTTCACTCCAGCTAAACTTAATTTGATGTAGTTATTTCTGAGCAGAAGAATAGCTCTCATACATAGATAGAGATTCAAGCAATTTTGAGATGGAGCAGGAGAAGCTTAGACCAAAGACCCAGTGGAAGAATTACAAGATCAGAGAACAGGCAGAGGAGAAATACTGGAGTAATAAGTGATTGCTGGTATTTATGATTTGTTCATTATACAACAAATGTATTTCTTCCTGAATAATTTTGTTTGTACAAAGGACTGTCCTTTGATAATGTATTTTTTATGTTCTTCCTTTCTACCTCTTTTGCATCACCACATGCAAAACAATCTTATTTCAAAAAATGTGAAAAATTACTTTTCCCAATAAATGGAATAACTCACTATGTCACTTGCTGCTACTTGTACACAATGGCAAATTACTAATTTAAGGGAAATAATATGTTTAGTCTTAAGCATTTGGGTTGCACAAGCATACTTAACACACTGGTACCATTGCTGAATATTTCAGAGGCATCCTGATCGTTAGGATTACTAGAATATCTTGCAAAAACTGGTAGGCAATCAGTCTGGTAGGCAGTGTCCCACGGAGGCTAACTAATACTAAAGGTATTCATCTGGTCTGTCTGTATGTTGCAAGCTTCTAGTCTAGCAAACATATGGAGACAGAAGCTTGAGACACCTCCAATAAAGATGGAGAACTTTTAAGTGGGTATCCTACTCCTCAGTGAGCCTTTTGCAGAACCAACTAACCTGTCCCTCTTTGATCTCTCTATGTCACTTGGTCATTAGTTTGCTCATAGTTACCAGACAGTGAGTGAAACCAATGATAACAAGATACTAAAAGGCATAGAGCAAGCAACACTTTTTTTTCCTGAAAAAGATTTCCAAGGAAATGACATTTTCTTCTGGCACTCTGGCTCAAATTAAACCAAAAGTTTCATTAACCAACTATTTCTGAACTATTCTTGATGCCTTAAGATTTAGCTTTTATATTTCTTAGACTCTGTACTACTTTAGTGTAGCTCTAAAACTCCATATAGTCTGTTAGCTCCTGTTCTCACATTCTAGTTAGACATAACAAATCCTCTCTAGGCCTGGACGCAAGGACACCTTGCTGTTCCAGGCCCCAAAGTGGGTAAACTAAAGCTCGAAAAGGGGTGAATTACATCATCATCTGAAACTGTAATTGGACAATTAACCCTGATATGTAAATTGATCAAAACTTATAAAAATGTAGAAAACTCCTGACCTGGGCTCCATCTTGGGTGTGGCCTCTCCTGGAGAGGGCTTTTGTCTGCCCAAGGTGTACCTGTTGAAGGCCCTTCAATAAATACTCCTTTTATTCACTTAGTCTTGTTTAGCCTCTGTTCTAGGTAGCCTCCATCTCTCAGGCATCATTCTTCCTCCTTCTATCTATAAACCTGTAAAACCAACACACATATAAATTAAGCAAGCCCTCCCTGTTTTGATAGAAAATAATTTATGTTACTAAATGTGCATGTGAATAAATAGCTAACTGTAAATCAAAGAACATGAACAAAGAGAGATGTTCTAGTTAACACTTGGCACAGTAGCTGGTAGTCAGAAAATAAACCCCACCATACAACAAAACTAGCACAGAAAGTAGAACAACCCCTTTCTCAATATATTGCTGTCTGCAGCCTCTCCTTCAGAGTATTAATTTTTACAGCTGGTGCCCAGATTTGGGCAGATGACTATGCATGCCCATAAGGGTGTGACTAGGGACTGATCATGCATTCCTTCCTTGTGAATCTTCATCTTCAGCTGCAGCTCATGTGGCATTATACTTCTTGAGTTGGCTTTTTATTTTCTTAATATTTTAGTGTTTATTTCTTTTGCTGCCTACTTTGGGATTTATTTGCATTCCCGTAATATCGTGCCTGGATATCCTGTATTGTTGATTTTACATAAATAATTTTTCAGCTAAATTCCCTGGTGTATGAATACTTGGATGATAACTAGAGATAACAACTTCAAAGCAGAGATTTTAATTGTAAATTAATACATGAAATTGATTATCTTAAGGGGTTAGTGATACAGTACTTTAAAGCTGTGCTCCCATTATCTCACCACCTAAGATCTGAAACACTCCTTGGAAGTGCCTATCTCCATTGTAAATAAAGGTTGCCTAAGGCAAGTAGCTACAAATGTAAGCATTTCAGTTGCATGTCTAACATTGAATGGACTGATTACAGGATCCAGGCCTGGAGTTTGCCTCACAGATCAGAATAGCATAAAATCTTCAGATGGAAGTTATTTTGTTTTCACATGATCTTTTACTTCTTACTTGATACATAAGTAAATCAGTAAACCATGAGTCAGCTACTATGAGGCCAATATGTCAGTTCACAAAGTTAGGATGGATCTCTCTTGGTTTTTGTCCTCATCTGAGGTGAATGAAATTCATAGCAGGAGATTGGAATGATTCACTGGCAGGAACAACTTTGAAAATGGGTTGATACTTTTCACAATTGCTGACCAAATCCTGTTAATTTTGTAAAAAGATATGGATGTAGACAGAATGTTACCAGGTTCAAGAGGACATCTCATGTCTTTCCTAATTTTATAAATTCAAATTAGATGTGATTTTCCAGTTTAAAAAAAAGGTAGATAAATTTTACAATGGGTTTACTAAGCAGTGACAGTCCTGGGTATATGTCCCTTTAAAATTAACGAAATTAATAAAACAGAAGATGTGCTGGGAAATTAAACACTGTATAAATGCTTCTGCAAAACCTATTGATGTAAAACAATGATATCTGCTCATGATTCCATAAAAAAACAAAACCAAAAACTAACAAAAAAAACCAAACAAAAACCAACAACACAACAAAATCCCCAACAAATTACATTGCCAATATATTTATTAGAATAACTGCCACATATATATAACAAATGAAATCTGTAAATTTACTAGGACATATACCTAGGAAAGTCTGTGACCAAGAACAAAGATTCCTTATAAGATGAAAAATTCACAGTTTTGAAGTTAACAGTATTTAAAGGAATACGTGGTTAGTCTTCAGATCTGAGTTCTCAGCCAGCCTATAGAATACATACCTATCTTAATGCAATAAGTAATGTTATTGTCTTGTCAGATTTTGTCATTTAAAGTCTGCAATGAAATCATGGAGGAATTCAACAAAAGAAATCACAAAGGATCCTGAATAACAGTGGCGCATATTTGCCCATCTTAAATTAAATATTGATAATTCTGCATATCTATAAAAATACCTGAGTTCATTGTGAAGTACTGATGAGGTTGACAAGTATGATGACACATTCACACTTTTTGAGTTCTGAATTTGCCACTTTCTCTGAAGAAAGCAACACAAAACTCAAATGCATTAAATTTTCCTGAGTCAAACACACCATAGCTGCTGTCACAGCGAGATCAGACTTATCATGCTATAGCTGTAAAGCTTGCAAAAGCTTTAAAAAGGAATATTCATCTCCATAATCCTTAAGAAACATTACATTTTTATGGAAAAGAATATTCAGGACTGTTTGAAGAGCCTTAATTGTACATACCTACTTTTAATCAAATGTTTTGCTGCTGCCAAGTTTCTTCTTTAATGAATCTATGTTTATGTTTTTATTTTCCTCAGCATTTATTATTTTCTCCTTTCTGATGTTACTCTAACCAGGACAAGTACTTAATAATGGCAAACTCTGTCAATGAAACCATTGTTTCATATCTGCTTGTATGTGTCTAGTCATCCTGAAGAAATAGGGTTTAGCTTAAGGCATCCAAAATTAAATTTGCTTATCATATAGGCAGCCCCACAAAATATAATTTGGGATATCTGAAATAACACCAATTATCCATGTTTATGTGCTTGATTTCAGTTCAGGGTGAGATGATCACTCTAGTCTCCACTGTGTCTCAATGGGCACATCCACTCCTTGAAGGAGGGTCTCAGAATATGAACCAGTTTTCCCTGTGTGCTGCTTTTGGCTGGGGTAAATTGTCTTCACAATGGCTGGTATGGGGCTGGGTTTTGGATTTGTGCCAAAAACAGTATTGATAATATCAAGACGTTTTTGTTATTGTTGAGCAGGTCTTACACAGGGACAAGGCCTTTTCAGCTGTTTGAACTGCCCCACTGGCATGGAAACTGGGGGTGCCTGGGAAGCTGGGAGAAGACACAGCCAGGACAGGTGACCCCAACTGACCAAAGGGATATTCCAGACCATTTGACATCATGCTCAGTGTATAAAGTGGGGGGAAGAAAGAAGAAGGAGGGGATGTTCAGAGTGAAGATGTTTGTCATCCCAAGTAACCATTCTGCATGATGGGGCTCTCCTGGAGATAGCTGAACACCTGCCTGCCCATGGGAGGCAGTAAATTAATTCCTTGGTTTAACTGGCTTATGTGTGGAGGACCTTTGTTTTCCCTATTAAACTGTCATTAACTCCACTCATGAGTTTTCCAGCTTATACCCTTCCAATTCTCTCCCTGATCCTGCTGGTGCAGGAGGGAATGAGCAGCTGTGTGGAGCTCAGTTGCCAGCTGGGGTTAAATTATGACAGTCAGAAATAGACATCTAAATCTAGGTGCCTAAATATTGACACTTTACATTCATGTCAAGCCCCATATGAGGCGCTTTGACAGACTAGTTTATGACAGGGAACCTATAGGAGACCACTAGTCTTTTCAGGGACTACTAAGGGTCATGTGCTTGCCACAGGTCTGGGTATTCTACATGAGTTCTAGAAATAGAAGAGTCTGGGTTGAACCCAAGCTTGTTAAATCCACAGATCTTAATTTTTCATTGTTCTGTTTTCTTGTGTTCTCTCTACAGCTGTTCTGGCTACTGTTGTAAAAGGCAATTTAAAAAAAAATCTATAAATACTTTAATAGAAAAAGTGGGATAAGATGAACTTCCGTCCTTTACCGAATATGGGGAGAAACATAGTGACAAAGGATGAGAAAATGTTGAGGTACTTAATGCCTTCTTTGCCTTAGTCTTTAATAGCAACATCATTTGTGTTGGGAGTATCCTTTCCTCTGAGATGGAAGATAGGGACAGGGAGCAGAATTAAGCCCTCACAGTCCCAGGCGGAATTGTAAGTGATCTGCTAAACCTTTTAAACAGAAGCAAGTCTGTGTGGCCTATCCAAGGGTACTGAAGGAGCTGGCAGAAGTGCTCACTGAGCCACTTTCCTTTAGTTACCAGAGGTCCTGATTAACCAAGAAGGTCCCAGTGGACTGGAAGTTCACAAATGTGACACACATCTACAAAAAGGATTGGAAGGAGGATCTGGTGAACTGTGAGCCTGTCAGCCTTTTCTTAGTGCCAGGGAAGGTCATGGAACAGATCATCTTGTGTGCCATCACACATCACATACAGGACAAGGAGGGCACCAGGCCCAGCCAACATGGGTGTATGAAAGGCAGGTCCTGCTTAGCCAACTTATTCTCCTTCTATGACAAGGTGACCTGCTGAACTGATATATGAAAGGCTGTGGATATTGTTTACCTGGACCCCAGTACAGACTGTGACCCTGTTTCCTACAACTTTCTCCAGAAGAAGCTGGTGTGGACAGGTGTACTGTTCACTGGGTAAAAAAATGGCTGGATGGACAGGCCCAGAGTGTGGTGGTGAATGAAGATATATCCTGCTGGTGACCAGTCACTACCGATGTTTCCCAGGACTTGGTATTGGGGCCAGTCCTGTTTAAAACCTTTATTAATGATCTGAGCAGTGGGCTCTAGTGCACCCTTTGTCAGTTTGGTGGTGACATCAGACTGTGGGTGGGAGTGTCGATCTGATGGAGGTTAGGAAGGGTCTGCAGAGGGATCTGGACAGTCTTAATAGATGGGCCAAGGCCAACACTATGAGGTTCAACAAGGCAAAGTGATGAGTCCTGCATCTGGATCACAATAATCTCATTCAGCACTACAGGCTTGGGGTGGAGTAGCTGGGAAGCTGCCCAGCAGAAA
>VYZT01004796.1:20012-43507 GCA_013400735.1 Pomatostomus ruficeps | reverse complement strand
CCGGCCGGCGGGGCGGCGGTGCCCGGGCCCTGCGGGGCTGCCCGGGGGCTGCGGGGAGCCCTCCGCGATCCCCGGCGGCTGGGCTGCGCAGGGGTGTCCCTCGTGTCCCCGCGGATGTTACCTGCTTCATCCCCGCTTCCCCGATCCCCGCTTCCCTGCTCCGCGCTTCCCTGATCCCTGCTTTCGCTATCCCCGCTTCTCTCATCCCGTTTCCCTCATTCCCGTTTCTCTCGTCCCCGCGTCCCTCGTCCCCTGTTCCCTGCTCCCTGCTTTCGCTATCCCCGCTTCTCTCATTCCCGTTTCCCTAATTCCCGTTTCTCTCGTCCCCGCTTCCCTGATCCCTGCTTTCACTATCCCCGTTTCCTTCATCCCCGCGCCCCTCATCGCTGTTTCCCTGATCTCTGCTCTCCCTGATCCCTGCTTTTCCTCACCCCGTTTTTCTCGTCCCGTTTCTCTCATCCACGCTTCCCTCACACCACGACCCTGATCTCTGCTTTCCCTATCCTCGCTTCTCTCATCCCATTTCCGTCATCCCGTTTTTGTCGTCCCCGTTTCTCTCACCCCCGTTTCCCTCACCCCGTTTCTCTCATCTCATTTCTTTCATTCCCGGTTCCCTCATCTCTGCTTCCCTCATCCCGGTTCCCTGATCTCTGCTTTCCCTATCCCCGATTTTCTCATCCCCGTTTCCCTGATCCCTGCTTTCCCCAATCCCCACTTTCCCTGTCTTCGCTTCCCTCATCCCGTTTCTCTCATCCCCGTTTCCCTCCTCCCCGGTTCCCTGATCTCTACTTTCCCTGTCCCCGGTTCTCTCATCCCCGTTTCCCTCCTCCCCGGTTCCCTGATCTCTGCTTTCCCTGTCCCCGGTTCTCTCGTCCCCGTTTCCCTCCTCCCCGGTTCCCTGATCTCTGCTTTCCCTATCCCCGTTTCCCTCCTCCCCGGTTCCCTCACCCCGTTTCTCTCATCCCCGGTTCCCTGATCCCTGCTTTCTCTCACCCCGGTTTCCTCACCCGGTTTCTCTATCCTCGTTTCCTTCATCCCTGCTTTCCTCATCCTCGCCTCCCTGATCCCCGTGTCCCGCTCACGGGCTCCGGCACTTTCCCCGGCCTTTTGCAGAATTCTGGGGGGACATCGCCAAAGAGTTCTACTGGAAGCGTCAGCACACGGGGCCCTTCCTGAAGTACAACTTCGACGTGACCAAGGGCAAGATCTTCATCGAGTGGATGAAAGGAGCGACCACCAACATCTGCTACAACCTCCTGGACAGAAATGTCAACGAGAAGAAGCTCGGGGACAAAGTTGCTTTTTACTGGTAAGTTTCTGTTTTCCTTGTGCCGGGGGAGATGTGTAAATCGCACCCCGAAGTGTACAAACAGTGTCAGTTTTCTACCGAGGTGAATGAAAACGCAGAACCTGAGAGGGGCTGATCTTTAGATAGGTTCAGCACGTGTTTGCTTGAGGTGTCCTTGGGAAAAGGGCTGTGCCGGGAAGCTTCTCTGCCCTTCCCGGGAAGCTTCTCTGCCCTTCCCGGGAAGCTTCTCTGCCCTTCCTGGGATTCACCGGAGTGCCCGGCATAGCAGCGGGGAGTGCCTGACTCCCGGCTCTGCCTCTGCAGAGCTCAGGCAGGAGCCAGGCAGGTGCCTGGAGGACGAGGAGGATGAGGAACAACCAACATCCCCCAGCTGGAAGCTAATAAACCTCATTATCTCCCGTGTTTGTGGGTCTGGCAAGTTTCCACTCCTGTGGGCAGAAAGGTTCTCCTAATACTTGAGGTTATGTGTGGATTCCTTGCACTCCAGAAAGACTGGCTTCTCTGCCTTTGGGAAGAAAAGTTACTTCCAGCCCTATCTGAAGTATGTTTCTGGGGTTTTTTTTTGTTTTGTTTGTTTTTTTTTTTAGAGTAGTTATTAGTGTTAAAATCTGTGTGCAACTTAATGTGCATATTAATGCAAAGTAGGTGTCACTGGTGATGTCCCAGCTGCAGAAGAAATGCTCCCCTGCTGATCTAGCTCAGCTGTGTCTCCAGACAGAACTCTGCCTGCCTCTCCTGTGCATTTTGCTGTTTCCCCTGAGCTGGTATTGATGCTTCCTGGGTAGGACTGTGTGTGGCAGGGCAGAAGCACAATTAAATGTTCCCCGTGGTAGGGATGCAATAACTCGTTGGGATGTGGTGAGCCCCTTCAGCAGAGCAGATGGAGAAATCTTGATGTAATTGTAATAAAAATATCGGATGCTCTGAGTGATTTATTGTGCAGCTGAAGGTCCCCCTGAGTCACCTGGTGTAAAGTTGACTGGGAACCACCCTGCTGCTGGAAGGGACATGGTTATACCAGCGTGGCTGTGGCTGTGGCTGTAAAATTGGGTTCATAGTTTCTGGAGTTTCTATCCACAACCCTTCTGCTTCAGTGGAAGAATTACACACACTGCCTAGTGGATAATCGTATTGATAAGGCACAGGTGACATGCTGGAAAGTGTTTGCTTCCCTGCTGGTTAAATACATTTTCTAGCTCGCTCTGGTGTGAAATGACTGCGGCTTCTGCATGAAAACTCCTTTGTAAACCCGTGCAGGTAAAGGTGTGCCAGCAAACAAACCCATTTGGCAGCCAGGGCTGGCCCCGTGCTGGGGTGTGTTGAGGGGCTGGGTTCCTCGTGCACTGAAATCTTGTTGTGACAGCAAGGCAGCAGCCCACAGGTTTAATTTGGGCTTGGTGAACATTTTTATTGTTGGTTATTCTGGCAGCCTTTGTGGGGGTATTTGTGATGCTGAGCAAAACTTGGGGTGGATATGAAACTGGTGGGTGGCTGTCAGCCGTGATGCTACAAATTAAAATCTCTTCCTCCTTAGCAGAGAGTTTCCCCTGAGTGTTTTGGGATGAACTCTCCTAGCGTGGCTCTGTCACAGGTGAGCAGGCACTGTAGTGTGGAGCTGTCAGCTGGGGATGTCAGAGTCACTCTGTGACCCGTGTGGCACTGAGGACTTGAGAAAGCAGATCTGAGGCTTGCAACTCATAAAATGACTCCTCTCTGGGCAGGTGGTTTTCTTCAAAACACTAATTAATTGCTGTCATCTTGTCCTTTCACATTTTATGTTTAACACTCTGGAATGAGCCAGGCTCCCTAAAACACTTGAGACTTGTCGCAGGGTATGAAAGGTCAAAAAAAGAAATTAAAACCTCTGAAAGCTGTAGAGGGTTTTTTTTTAATTTTAAACACCTGAGGCAGTTGATTGCTTCTAAGAAAGTTTGTAGCCTTCTAGATGGGAAAGGTGCTGAACTTATAACAAAGTTTGGTTGGACGCTGAGCTCTGAAAAGATACAGGACCGTGGAGAGAGGAGAAAATTAGGGAAGAGCTGAATAATGTTTGGAGGCATTGCTGATGTGTCCTGACAAAACTCAGAACTGCTGGCTGTGGCTGTCTCCAGCCTTGCATGGACGGGAAGGAGCGAGCAGCTCCTCTGGGTTTGTGTTGGCCAAGCGGCTCCAAAGGTTCCTGCACCAGCAGCAGTCCAGCGCTGCCCAAATTGGCTCCACTCAGAGGGTCTAATCCCAAACCACATGGAATTGCATTTTCAGCACAAAGGGCAGGACATGGGATTGCCTAATGCTGCAGAACTTGAACATAGGTGACGTTTGCTGCTGTGGTGTCATCCCAGTGTTAGGGCTGTAGCTCCAAATGGCCATCCTGGGTTGGTGGGAAACCTGGATTTTTCCCTGGTGCTGCTTCACCAGGATATCTTCGGCCCCTTGTGAACATTACAAATATTTCTGGTTTTTGCTGCTTCTGATTCCTCTTTCTCTGCTTGGTCTTGCTGATGTGGCCTAAAAAAAGGAACAGAAGCTCCAGGAAATGCTTCTGATAAAAGTGCTGCTCTCAGAAGTGAAATCTCTTTCATAATGGTGTGGAAAGGCTGGGGTCAGTGGTTGGTGGGTACCTTGCTGACTCTGGTGGGCCTTGCAGGGGAAATGGGCTGGACCAGCAGTGCTGAGGACTTTGTGATGGGTGGTTCTCCTTGGCAGGAGCTCAGTATTCCTTCAGCCAGCTGCAGCCATGCCGAGGTCACTCAGACAGCCCTCAGCCCTGTGCTGAGGTGTCTGTTAATAATCTCATATAAACTCCAGCCTGGGCAGCCTTCACAGGTAAAAATATAACCAGGTTGGATTTAAAAAAAAAAAACCCCAACACCTATTGCAAATCTAATTAGACCCCAGAGTGTGAAAGCACTCAGATGAGCCTGTTCTGGGTGTAATCTGTGCCTGTTCTCAAACCAGTTACCCCAGTGCAGTGCTGGTGGGACAGGGGCAGGAGGCAGAACTTTGTTTTTGCAGTCCCTGTAGCCAAGGAGATGGGGCTTGGCAGGGTGCTCCTGGCTTCTGCCATCTCTGGGAGAGTTGTATTGATTTTCTGCTTTCTTACATTGGCACAGGACTCAACACTCTAGAAAGGAGCAATAAAGATAATAAAGGCTGCCAGGGCTTACTGGAGCTTTGTTTAACCCATTAATAAATGCCTATGGTTCCTCTTCTGGGCCTAGAACAAACAGGACGTGCAAATACAAAGTTAGGAGGTGCGGTTTGTTTGGTTTGGGTTCCTTTATATGGTTTTACTTTAAAATTTAATAATTTAGGGCCTTGTAGCCGTGAGGTTTCTTCCAATAAAATGTTCTGTAAGGAAACACACAACAACTATAAGAGCATGTTAAAAAAAAATTTAAAAAATAAAAGAAACCAACCAACCACCTCACACATCTGTCAAATGCTATGGCACAGGGTGTTTGGCTGTTGATATCCAGCCTTTCGAAGTTTTTAATTGGAACATGATGCTGTTGGCTCCCACTGGCTTCAAGATTTTGGTGCATCCTGTGTCAAACTGATCCTTCAATTCTCTGGTAACTTCTGGATGATTTGTTACCCTTGCAGTGTTGCAGCCTCTCCTGTTGATCAAAGCGCATCCCTAAATCAGTTTAAAGAACAAAATTCCCCCCGGGAAGGTTTCTTTTACTGATCCACACTTGCAGGTTTGGTTCATGCCCACAGCACTACCCAGGCTCAGCACAGCTCCTTTCCTGGTGGGAATTCTCCTTGGGGAAGGGCTGACCCCCCTCAGCCCTTTCTGGGGTGCCTCCTCAGCCATCCGTGTCATCTCCCTATTGTGATTGCTGGTTTTGGCAGGTATTAATTATTTTGGAAGCACTGCTGAACAGCACAACGCTCTGCTCCTGGAAATCAGGCACATTACGTGCACCTAAAATAGGTAATAAATCACACTGAATGCATCAGTGTTTTATGAAGCTGAAAATCTTGTAGCTTCTTCAAGGGCAACGATAGTTGTAGATTCCATCACGGGAAGCGTAGCTCTTTCCTGGTGGGCTTTGTGACATCTGCCAGTGTGGGAGGGGGTGACAGAACTGGATGCTTCAGGCAGCATTTCTCATCTCTCCAGACGGGAACATCCCTGCCTGGTGGGGCTGTCCCTGCGTGGGCAGTGCAGGAGTGGGGGGAGCATCAGTAAAAACACGGAATTAAAGCAGGGAGTGCAGGGAGTAGCGTAGCAGCTCAGGCATGTCCCAATCATGTGTTTTCCTGGTTTCTTTGGCGTTTTTCCTCTCCCGGTTGTGCGCAGTCACCAAGCAGTGTGGTTAATGCTGTGCAGCAGTGGGTTTGGACATTCTATAGAGGTGTAGGCTGGCCCAGGAGGGACTCAGAGCTGCTCAGGTGTGGCTCCCTGACTTTTCTCCATAAGTGGGTGGAGTCTCTAACTTCAGCTCCGTGCTGTTTGAAGCAAGGTCGTGATGGGCTTAGAATTAACTGATTTCATGTAACTGCTCTGAATTCCCTGCTGGAGGTTGCAGATGAGATACAAAAATGATGCTGCCCCAAGTGATTCCTGCTCGAGGGTTTGAGGTGCTCAGTTTGGCCTGAGGGGCTGGAAAACAAAGGAATCAAAACCAATTACCCAGGGCTCTGTGTGTATGTGCTGAGCCCATTGTCTCCTGTCCCATCTCGAGGTTCTCCTGTCCCAGGTGGTTCTGTTGTCCTCATGTGCTGCATCCTCCATCCTGTTCATCCCTAGGGAAATCCCCGGGATAGCTGCCAGGTGAGCAGTTGTGCCAAAGGGATGAAATCAAGATCTGAGAACAGCAAACTGTCTCCTCAGGCATGTTTGGGGTGTGCTTTCCTGGCTGCTGGGAGTCAGCAGGTTGAGCACGGCGGTGCTCAGGCACTTGGCATGCTCAGAGTCACTGGAAGCTGTTTTCCCATTCCAGGGGCTGACTTGAAAGCAGCACTTGACTCGTCCCTGTCAGGTACACCTGCTGGCGTGCAGAGAGATGCTGGGAAGGGTGATTAGTTTGATGTTTTGGAGATCTCCAGCCCCGTTCCTGCTCTGCAGAGCCTTTTCCATCCCAGGATGGAGCTGGTAAGAGCTCTCAGCCTCGTGCTGTGCTGCTCTGCAGTGCAGGAGGGAAAGGGACAAGTGTTAAAAATTGGGGATCACTTCATTACCTGGTGCCCGTGCTCTCCTGTGGTTTTGCCCATTCAGAAGCACCCCTGGGCTTGTGCCTCCATGGGAGGGTGTTCCACATTATTGAAGATTTTCTCTGGAATTAGTTTTTACTGAGCTCAGATAACAACTAATCCTGCTCCTGGAGACAGAGTGGGATTTTTCTTCTCTTTTAAATCAAATCTGTTGAGAGAGAAGGGACTCAGACAACACTTGGGTGTTTGCTCCGTGGCAGGGCAGCGAGGAGAGGGGTTGTTTAACCTCCCCTGCCTGGCAGAGCAGTTCAGCTGCCTTGATTCAGGGGAGCAGATTTCCTTTGAGTTTTGTCGGATCTGTTTGTTCCCAGCCTTTTGCTCAGCAACCTTTGGGAGCTGCTGCTGGCAGGGGTACAGCATCCATCTCTATAAATACAAGGGAATATCCAGGAAGCGCCGGAGCAGATAAACAAGTGGGATGTCTGTAAGTGGCCAGGATTCGATGGCGTGTGCCCCAGATGGAGGGGCAGGAACCTGAATGTGGCATTGCAGAGCTGCTGGCTGGGATGTGCTGGTGGAGTTTGCACAAGGCTGCGGTGCCAAGGGCTGGGAGGGTGCCAGCCCCTCTCTGCACAGAGGAGGGGGTCCTGGGAACCAACAAACATGACTTGCATCCCGAGGGGTGCGGTGGAACAGGCTCACTGGGAGAGGAGGTGCTGGCAGAGCTGCTGGAGCACGAGGAGATGGATGCATGGAGATGGGTTTTTTCAGGCCACCTTGAGAGGTTTCCCACTGAAAGTTGTTCAGGAAGGTAATTCCGGTGTGGCTGGAGGAACAGCGTTTTTATGGAGCTGGTCTAGCCCTGCCCTTTGCTTCCTCACTTTCAGTGGTCACTCCCCAGGGTCAGCAGCAGGTCTGCCAAGGACAGCGTGGAAACAGAATTGCTGATGGTGGCCGGGCTCACGTGGGCCAGAAACAGCATCTCCTGCTGCTGCTGCTCCCGGAGGCAAAGCATCAGCCGGGTTCTGACCCAACAGGGCACTTGCTTTTAGTCTAAGAGGCTCTTGGCTGAGCTGCTGTGAGCACAAGTGCAGTGCTGCTGTGCAAATGACACCGGTGACTGCTTTTATGTTCTAATTTAGTACTTTTTCCTCGTTCTCATTGCTCTGACAGCTCTCTAGGTTCAGCACAGGGGATTTAATAACTTTTCATGATTTTCTGCTTATTCCCCTTCCCGAAAATGTTGATTTATACCCTGTCCAATGCTGCTTTTCTGCATGGTGTGTGGTTGTACAAAAACTACCTGAGGGAGGGTGTGCACACTGACACCTGGATTTTCTCATATCTGTGAAACTTTCGTCTTGGCAGCTATTACAGGCCACTGGATATGTTTTAAAAATACTTAATTACTGTAGGGAGAAGCGCAGTGGTTGTACAGCGAGGGGATATTGCAAATATTGGCAGGAGATTTGAAACTTGCCATGGATAACTGGAGTCCATGGACGGAGAGGATGGTGAACTTCTGTACGGATTCAGGACACGGAAGATCAGAGCCTTCAGTTTGCTCAGTGGACGGGAAAAGCTGATTATTTTAGCTGTGTGAATGGGCTTGTGTGTGCTCCCCTGGCGCCCTGGTGTGAATGGAGCAGCGGTGGACGAGGACTCGGCTCCACGTGGGTGAGACTTGCTCCGAGCAGGGGACAAAACGCACAAAGGAGGTGCGAGTGGGTGCTTGTCCCAAGCGTGGTGTTTTCCTCCTGGGCTGTTGCTGTGCCTGGTGAACCCTCCGTGCCCAGAGCTCCTGGGCTGAAGTGCTGCCGGTTTCACAAGAGCTCTGGCCTCGCCCCTTTCGGAGCAGGGTTTCAGTTCTCTGTTTGCGTTTCTGCACATCGCTCGGAGATGTCGAAACGAGGCGCGGTGGGAAATCGCGAGCCCTGGAGGTTTTCCGGGAATTCATTTCCATAGATGTCACCTGCCCTTCTTCAGGGGAATCCCTCCAGGAAGTTGCGGGCCTTCCTGGTTGCTTTGCCACACCTGCGTGATAGTGCCCGAGAAGCTGTGGCTGCCCCATCCCTGGGAGTGCTCAAGGCCAGGTTGGATCGGGCTTGGAACAATCTGGAAGGTGTCCCTGCCTATGAAACCAGATGATCTTTAAGGTCTCTTTCAACCCAGACCATTCATTTTATGATTCATTCAGTGCTAGTCAAGCATGTTTTCCATTCCTCTTACCCCTGACCATCTTCTAAGAGATGTTCCCTAAATGACATTCCAGCAGGCGACACCTGGCCGTCCCCTCTGGAGGTTTATGATGCATGAAGCTGAAATGTCCCCCAAAATCTAATTAAAAAAGCTGAATTTCCTACCGTGACCTTTATGGCTATTGTTTGAGCCTCCACTGAAATTGCCTGGCCTGGCTTTCTGTGTTTCTAGAAGCTCTTCAGAATTTGGCAGAAAGTTCCAGCCGGAGATGCAGCGATTTCCCAAGATGGGGCATTTCCCAGCCGCGGGCGGCTCGTTGATTATTTTACTTTTCAGAAGCTCCACCCAGGGTCTGCTCCACAGCCCAACTGTAAATTGTTTAAACAAGGAATCAGCTGTTTTGTACCGAATATAAGCCCCGCTCCCATTGGACTGGTAAAAATAGTCCTTTGAAAACCTCGCTGATGGTAAACATCTGAAATGTTTCCTCTCGGGCCAAACTCTCACATTCTCCTGCAGCATTCAGTGGGTTTGGCTCGTGGAGTTTCAAGTGCTGGCTGAGGGCAGCCAAGCTCCGTGACGAGCTGTGCGAGTCTTGCGCATGACCTCTGTTGCAACGCTATATAATAATTTCGTTTTTTAAAAAAAAGTCATTAAAATTTGCTTTATGAAACCTCTCCCCTAAATAAAATAGGCAAAAAGCTGCTGTTCTTCTCTGCTGGTTGTCCTCTTGCGTTTTAAAGTACTTCAGAAAGTAAGAGTTGGAGTTAATGCTTTTCCTCTTGACTTGATGGCTGCTCGGTGTGAAGCAAGGAGGAAAATGAAGCCACGGAGGAGCAAATTCCCCGTGCTGAGCCCATCAGCACAGCGTGGCTGCTGACACCGTCCCCGGGGTATTTGCATGTGGTCTGGATGACTTGTAAATGACTTCTCTTGTCAAATGTGCCAGCATGAGAGTGCATTTCCCTTGAAGAGGGACTTGTGGATCCTGTCTTCCCCAAAACTGTTCCCCTGGAGCGTTCTGGCTCTCAGGTGTGAGCACAACCCAACAGCACTGAGTTCACCTGCCCGAATTGGCTGATGAACCAGCAGCAATGTGAGGAGATGATCCCTTTAGAGATGTCTGAGCATCCCACTTGAGCCTAAAAAAAGGGGCTTGAGGTAGATTTTAGCCTGGCATGAGTGGGATAATTAGAGGGAATTCTGGCAGGTCGATAAATAAAGAGTGGTTTTGGAGCAGTGTCCACCTCCAGCAGGGCTCTGGGGCATGGGATCTTTCAGGGTATAGCAGAGCGAGCAGTGCTTGGGCTGCACAAGATAAATATTATTTCTTTAGGTGCCTCTGGTATTTGTTCAGCTTCTGAAAGGCTGCAGATGCAAAGAGTAGCTGGGAATGTATTTAATGAGAAGGAAGGACAGAACGATGGATGGGGTTTTCCTGTGGGTCGTGCAGGGTGTTGGGTGTTCGCTTTGTAGGCTGCGTGTCCATGTGGCTGTTTTTAAAGGTGAGTGGAGGACTGATTCCCTGATTAGTTGAGATGGTGGCCCAGTGTCCCAGTAGAAAAAAGCTCAATTTTAGCAGTTTTGTACAATTTTAGCTATTCTGTACAATACACACTAACACAGAGCCGGGGTTGGAGTCACTTGGGCTGAACTCAGAACATTGTGCCCTGCAGAGCACAGGGCTCCTGCTCTGACACGGCTGCTTTGGGGTTCTTAACAGCAATAGGAACCCGTTCCTCCTGTGTACATGATCAACTTTATCGTGGGATGGTTTGGCTCAGAGATGGATTTGAGAGCAGAGCTTTGTTAGGCCCTACCTAAGTGCATGTGGGACACTGGAGGGGAAAATTGATGGATGGGTTTAGGAGGTGATGGTATTAAACTGGTAAAATTCTTCTTTTCCCTGGGCTTTCTGTTCCCAGGTTCTCTCAGTGCTGCCAAATATTTCTGAGCACGCTGGGAAAACCTTTTCAGCCCCTCCCAAGCTGAGCTGTGTCATTACACAACTTCTTCTTTCTTGGTCGTGTGACGCAAGGGGATTTAAGCGCGGTGATGGTGGGGCTGAGCTTTCTGGTAAACCTGCTGCTCCAGAAACGTCAGGCTTCCCAGAACTCCTGTGGGAATTTGACGCTCCTGTGGTGGGAGATGGTGACGTGAAGCATGGGCAGGACTGGGCAGTCTGCCCCGTTATTGTGAAATGTTCTCGTGGAGGTTTTTTTGCAGACCCGCTTCTGCTCCATCTGTTTGTGCAGTTAAGAGTATTTCCATATTGAACAACCCATGCAAATAGCAGATTTCTTTCCTGATGAAAGGGTGTGTTTTTCTGATTATCTTGCACAGCTGCTCTCCTCAAATTTCATGTTTCAATGTAATCTATTTTCTCGAAAACAGATTTAAAAGGTTGTCTTTACTCGAGTGCTGTTCTTTCAAATGGCTGTGGCGGAAGGAGAAATCTTTATTTTTTTTTCACTTTTCGCTGCTGTTGTGGCTGAAAAACCAAGATATGTCCAGGCAGAGCCTTTTCAGGCAGCAGTTCCTGGGGCTGTCGTGAGAACAGCCGAGGCCGGGTGGCGGCAGGAGGTGTGTGAGCAGCTGCCAGCGCGGTGGCCGAGCACGCCCCGCGCTCTCGCTGCCCATGCGGCTCACACGTGCGCGCATTCCCCGCGTGGCAGGAGCCTGGCTCGGCCCAGCTCTGCCTGGCATTTTGGCCGCTCTAATTCTGGATGTGGAACGGATCGGGGAGCCATGAGCCCTCCTGGCCGCCCCCGGTGACCTTGCACGTGAAGAGCTGTCACCGCAGGAGCAAAATTCCTTCTTTTGCCTTGTGCCCTGCCCTGGTGAAGCAGGAGATCTCTCATGCTGCATTGATTTCCACGTTTAGGAGGGATTTTGGGCCCTGAGCATGTTTGAATTTAGGTGGCAACAGAGATGTTCAAGGGCAGAGATTCCCACAGTCCCCATCTCTGCTCTGCTGGAGTCACAGAATTAACTAGGCTGGGAAAGACCTTTGAGATCACTGAGTCTCTCTGTGGTTCCCCACTGTGCATATTCTTCCTGTGACATGACATCATCTGGTAAAGGCTTTTTTCCCTCTTCCAACACTTTTTCCAGATGGGGAATCCATGTTTTCTTAAGGGTGCTTTCCAGAGGGTAAAATGCAGAGCTTTTTCCTGCACTCAGAAAAGTTACATCACATCCCTGCTAGTCAGAAAATGAGACCTGGTGGCTTTGAGATGGTTTGCTGTGCTCTGAAAATTTACCTTTGAGTTGCCCCACACTTGTTCTGGGTAACTCTGGGTTGCTGCTTTTACTCAGTCACAGAACGGGTTGGGTTGGAAGGGATGTGAAATCTCATCTCATTCCACCCCTGCCATGTCAGGGACACCTCCCACTGTCCCAGGCTGCTCCAAGCCCCATCCAGCCTGGCCTTGGGCACTGCCAGGGATCCACAGCTTCTCCGGGCACCCTCAGGGCCTCCCCACCCTCACAGGGAAGAATTTCTTCCTAATCTCTTATCTAAACTTACTGTCTTTCAGTTTAAAGCCTGTCATTACCTACCCTTGTATAAAGGGAGTGGTGTGTTCACAGGAACTTAGAGGAGAAACTTTAATGATCTGCAGCCCCTCTGCTCCTCAGTGGGAGCATTTCCAGGGATCAGGAAGGCTTTGGCTTTGTCCTTAGCTTGCTTTGGTCGGTGATGTTTCTGTTTCTGACTCTGTGGATCTGCAGATGGTCCGGCAGATCTAGAAAACTTCTAACATTTCACTAGCATGGCTTCATTTCCTCCTTTTCTCCTGCGCATCGCCTTATCAGTGTTGTTGTAGACCTCGTAAACCACAATTATCATCCTCAATTTCTTGGAAAACTGTAATTGGCACTGATGCAGCCCACGCTTCCTGCTGCTCCGTGCCAGCGCCGGGGCAGCTTTGCATAGGGAGCCGTTGTCATCTGTTATTCAAACAGCTGATGCAAATGATTTTCTTCAGAAATGTGATGAAAGAAAAACCAGACAGTGTTGCTGCTTCGTTTGGGTGCTCTGGGGAGTGTGTGTCCCCTCGGCCGCCGAGTTCCTGCCCTTCCCTCCTGTTTGTCACCCTACAGTGCTTTGGAAAGTCCTGTAGTCAGCCTTGGTGCTTGGCAGGGCACGGGAACTTCTTAATCTGCTTTGGTGCAAATACCCGGGAGAGCATCTGGGCACAGCATCCCTCTCCCACCCCGCTGCTCCGCATCCCTGACTGCTCCACAGGGATTGCTTGAGCTCATGGTGATGCCTGAGGGTTTTTTGTCTTTTTATCCTCTTTTTATCCATTTTTATCCCCTTTCCCTGTCCCTGTCCCCTTCACAAACACTACCTGTCCCTCAGCCCTACATGTGGAGAACCCTTGGGGGCTGAGATTGAGCTCAGCTTGGGGCTTCTCTGAGGGGAGCAGACGGAACATCCCGAGTGTCTCCAAAGCAGAGGCTCCAGCCTTGCCCGGAGCCTCCTCTCTGCAACAGGTTTGTTCAGCTGGGCTGGAGTCTCCCTTGGGGGGGTCATTAGAATGGGGGACAGTTCCCTCATTTGTTCAGTTCCTGACTGGGGATTTGAGGTCGATCTGCTCATTGCTGAGCTCCATCCAATTGGATCCGCGTTGTAGCCGGGGGTGCTGCTGGGCTGTTCCCACCTGGGCCGAGTTGTGTCCCTGGGATCCCATGAACCCAAGGGAATGCCCTTTGCCCTGCGCTGCTGGGGCTGCCTCGGATTTGTACCAGCCCTTGAGGCATCAGTGGGGCTCTGCAGCAATGCTTGCCTGGTCGTACAGACCCTCTTCCCTGCTGCACCGTGTATGTACAGCACTGGATTACTCGCTCACCTGCCTGGTGGTTTTAACGGGGAAGCTTCACCTTGATTTACTGAAACAGCTCTGAGGCTCTGCACCTCCAAGGTCAAGCTCCCAGCTGAGCAGGCAGTCTGCGAGTCCCCTGTACGTGTGGTAGTGCCACAGAGGTGACGGGTGTTCAGCTTTCCCACGTGGTGTTTCCTTCTCCCCTGCCCGGGTGACTTCTCCAGGTGATTGTTCCCTGCTCGGGAGCTGGCAGGGTCTGTGCCGTGAGGCTTTGGGTGGCCACAGTGCCTGCTTTGGATGGGGGAGCCCCTTGTTTAACTGCTGGCAGAAGGGAGCAGCAGGGTAAGAGCTCTTCAGAGCCTCTGCTGCCTTTCCCAGGTTGACAGGGATCTGTTCTGAGCAGCGCTGGGCACTGCCATCCTGCATGGTCCCCGATGCCCTTGGGGTGTCTGGTCCTGGCAAGGAACGGCTGCAGGCAGATAGAAAACTCTCCTCCTTGCAGGAAACCTGACTTGTTCAGCAAATCACAATTTCTAGGGGAAGATCTGCCTCAGAAGGCCTCCAATGGTGTATGAAAAACTTTAATTTACTGAGTCAGTGGAGATCTTAGACTCAGAATGGGTTGGGTTGGATGGGACCTTAGAGGTCATCCAGTTCTACTCCCTGCCATGGGAATTCTCTCTTCCACTGTCCCAGGCTGCTCCAAGCCCCATCCAACCTGGCCTTGGACACTTCCAGGGATGAAGCAGCCACAGTTTCTCTGGCCACCCTGTGCCAGGGCCTCCCCACCCTCACAGGGAAGAATTTATTCCATATACATTCCATATGGCCAAAACTTGCCTTTCCCTAGCTGAGCATTCACACAACATGCAATATGTAAAACACAGGCTTTCTCAAGTGCTAAAAATCTCAAACGCTTTCCTGCCACGAGCCAGATGATGCTGTAAAATTTTGGGTTGCGGTTGCTAAATGTAGGACTCGGTTTGAAGATGCAAAAAAACATCAGGCTCACTACGCTTCACTGTTTCAGCTAATGATGGATCTGGGGTGTTTGGGGAGCTGAGAATTGGATTTTCTTTTCGGAAGGAGCCTTGCTGTTAGAGCAGAGATTGCACACGGACAATCACAGCAGTGCTGCTGCCAACTTATTTCCACCACCGGATCTTAAAAAAAAAATGTGTTTGAGGGGTGTTGGATTTGGTGGGGTTAGAACTGCGGAGGCGAGTGCTGTTTTCAGAAGAGTGAGGTTTATTATTGTAGTTCTTTTTCTTTTTCAGTTGGGTTTGGACAAGGGAGCCTGTGTGGGATGCTCAGCTCTTGCTTTGGTCAGGTTGGGAAGATGCTGCTGGCAGAACTTGGGTGCCAGGAGTTCACAGGCTGGCTTTTGACGCAGAGAGCACGCGATAGCATGCAAGGGGGCATTCCTTTAAATGCCCTGTCTAAAATTCATCATTCACCGGGCTTTTGTGCCAGAGAAGAGCAGCCTGAGTGCTGCTGGAGCCCGCTGAGTGTAGCTGTGGGCGCTCCAGACCATTTTCAGATGCAGGGAGACACAAAGCAATTGCCTGCTCTTGAGAGACTGCTCGAGGCCTTGGCTGGAGCTGCGGTGAAAGGGGGAATCTTGTCCTACAGAAACAAGGACTTGATTTGTTTCCCATTAAACACAATCTTCTTAAAATCTGAAGCCCGAGGTTTGCCCCGCTGGTGGTGGTGGAGCTGTTCTGCAGTCACGCAAATGGATGGAAAGGGCTTTGAAAGGCCCCTGAAAATCCTCGCAGAAGTTTTCACTTCTCTCTGACTTTGCCCTGTGCTTCTCCTGCAGTGCCCTGCATGTCCTGGCCTTGAGGACGAGCCTGGGTACATTCCTTGGCCTGAATGTCCCTCCGAAACCCTGCCAAAGAGGAGGAGGAGGAGGACTTGGTGTATTTGAGATGTGCAGGGAGAGCGGGAATGTCTGAGTGGTGCCTCAGGACAGCTCTGTGTCCCTCAGGGGCACCGTGTGTGTGAGACAGCTCTGCCTGAGGGGACACAAGGCTGCTCCCCTGAGAACCACGGCTTGGGTGACCTGGCTGCCTGAGGGGACACAGGGCTGCCTGAGGGGACACAGGGCTGCTCCCCTCAGGGGTCACAGGGCTGCTCCCCTGAGAACCACGGCTTGGGTGACCTGGCTGCCTCCCCCTCGGCTGCTCAGCCCCCAAATAGCACACCTGGGCAGCCTGTCCTAGCCTTTCCTCCTGATGCGTTCCTCTCTTAGGAAAGGCTGTAATTAAATCCTGTTTTGGGCAGAGCACTGACAAAGGGACATCCTCCGTGCCCTGTTTGTTGAGCTGAGGGCTGCCTGTGGTGCCCAGCAGACCCCAGAGACTGTCAGGTGAGAGTTTAGTTGTCCAGGATGTTCCAGCTTGCAGTTGGAAGCATTGGAATTGTCTTTTAGAGCTCTTCCACCCCAAGGCTCATGGCTGAGGGCAGAGCTGCACACGCAGTGATGCTGCACATCTGGACACAAGCGGGTTTGCGCAGCACCAGCCTTGCTGTAGGTGCACAGAGGAAAGCCTGGATGGTGAGGAAGGCACTCAGTGTGCAGCCAGACCCAGCAGATGCTCCTCCTGCGAGCCAGATCAGTTCCAGCTGCTCAGCCCAGCGCTGAAATCAGCTCGGGGATCTCTGACCTCGAGTAACAGAATGAAAAAAGGAAGCTGATTTCCTGGTTTCCCTTTCCGAGCTGAGTCCTGCTGTACGGGACCTTGACTAGGAGTTTCACATGTCACTTAGCTCAAAGTGGCTGTGATGGGAAAGGAGAGGAAGCTGCTGGGATGTCAAGGCTGAGCCGCCTGCCTTGGGCACCGGTTTGCTTTCCCACGCTTTGCTTTTGCGTTGTATTCTCGTGTCTCTCCCCTTTGCTCTTAGAAAGGGCCAAACCTGCATGAAGGATCAAGCAGGGAATCGCTGTTCCAGCAGCCGGTGGTGGGAGGATTCCCTGTCCCGTGTCAGTGCAGGTATCCACGGGCCCAGTCGCTGCAGAGCGCTGTGGAAGCCGGGAGTATTCCTGGGTATCAACAGGGATAAGCCAGGTGTGTCAGCAGCAGATCCACGAATGATGATCCAGGTGTGAGCACCAGCTCTGGAACCCCTGTTCTGCATGGGGCAGGAGCAGAGCTGGGACATTCCCAGCTCTTGTGGTTTTTTTCCACCAGGACATGCCTGCCATGGTCACTGCTGTGCTGGCACAGAATGGCAGGATTTACAGAATTCCTTGAGAAACGAGGGTGTTGCTTTATGCATTTCTGCACCCCAGAAGCCTTCCTGCTGTTTCTGTGGCTGGGGAAGTGGTTGGTTTTCTCTAGAACTCCGTGCTTAGTTTCGGAGTGCTCTCTTTGATGTTGGAGAAGCGAGGGTTCTGTTGCAGAGCCGGGCAGAGCCTGGCTGCCATCCTGAGGCAGCACGTGGCGTGGAGGTGCTTCCTGGCCTCTCCCCAGCACCGGTGTTGCTTTTCATTTGGCTGCCCACACTAAAGGGACACTTTTCCACGAGCCCTGGCAGCTGAGAGTGATGTGATACCCCTGTTCTTCCATGGATCACTGGAATTTCTGTGCTTGGAGAGACCAGGGAAAGTGTCTCTGTCCTTCCAGAGAGTAGGAGACTGCTGCTTCTCCACGTGTGAAATCAAATTCTTTATGAATCTCCCGATCCTGTGGGAGTGCCACCACATTTGCATGTCTGGAGTGTTGAGTCACATTAAAATTAGCTGGATTTTATTCAGGTAGCAAACCATTTCCCTGGGGATGTGACATCACTCCCTGGGCTCTCCTCCTTCCCATCGGAGCGGGGGCTGCAGGAGCCCGGGTGTATTTATATGTGACCTTGGAAAATAAGACAGCCCTTGGCATCCCAGCCCATCAGATGTCAGGTATTTGAGGGCTGGGTGTTGCTGCCCGTGTTTGGTGCAGAGAAATCTTCAGGCGTGAGCACCCAGGAGCGAGGGAACCATTCCATAAATCCCGGAGTGCCCCTGAGCCTGTGCACCCTCAGCTTTGGTTCTGTTGGACTCTGAGTCTGTCCACTCTTAACTTTGGTTCTGTTGGATTTTTCTTGCCTCTCTGAAAGTGCCACTATTTCCCTTTCACCCCTTCAGTTGCTTTCAGGGGTGTTCTACACAAGGCTGGGAACTTTGCACTAAATTTTCCGACTCTTGGAGAACTTTAATCCATCATTGGATTTCTGGAGTTTGGTTACTCTGTGCTCGGAAGGGCAGATGAGGAAATATTTGTTGGCCAGAGCTGGTTTTCAGTGTCGCTCTTACCTCGTGCTGCCTGCACAGTAACAAATGTTATCTTGCTTTTCCAGGGAAGGGAATGAACCGGGGGATTCCACGAAAATCACGTACCGGGAGCTGCTGCACAAAGTCTGCCAGTTCGCCAACGTCCTCCGCAGCCAAGGTACACAGCTGGACACTGGGAGGGCATTTTGGCCAGGGGTTTGCAGATTGGGGTCACTCCTTGCGTGGCTGCCAGTCTGTTGGGTAATCCTCATCAATTTGCTCTGCAATGCGCAGAATTGTCCCTGGGTCTGTCTGTGAAAACTGATCCGTGGTCGTGTCAGTTGTAAAAGGAAGAAATCAGCGCTCCAAACTTCCTGCTCTGGGGTTTTCCAGCGAGCAGTGGGCTCTTTCCTGCTTCCTTCAGGGAGAGGCAGATGAGAACGTGGAGGGTTCATTGCCATCATCTCTCAGGAGCCACAGTGCTTGAAAGGCCAAACCCAGGGCTGCTTCAGCTCTAACTCCAGCTGAAGCTTTGTTGTGTGCATGTAAATGTGGAATTAAAATCATTAATTTATTTTCTTTTGCTGTGTAACGTGTTCATTTTGACAAATGCCACATTCACTTTCTCTCCACAGGGGTGAGGAAAGGAGACCGGGTGTCCATCTACTTGCCAATGATCCTGGAGCTGGTCGTGGCCATGCTGGCCTGTGCCAGGATTGGAGCTCTGCACTCTGTCGTGGTAGGAACAAGCTCCTTGTGCTCAGCTCTGAGGGGAGCAGCTCTTGGCTTTGGGAGAGGAGCTGGGCTGGGATTGAAATGCAATTAAAGTGCTGCTGTTTCCCTGAATTAACTGTGCAATGAGCTCCTCCAGCTCTCTCCATCAGTGCCTGGTGGTGAATCGTTTGCCTCGGGTGAACAGCACAGCAGCTGTTTGTCAGGGGTGATTCCTGGGGAAAAAGTGAGGGTTTGGGGTTGGGTTTTCTGTGTCCTTGCTGACCCTGCTGTGCTCTCTGGCAGTTTGCAGGCTTCTCTGCTGACTCCCTCTGCGAGCGGATCCTGGACTGCGGGTGCTCCCTCCTCATCACGGCAGGTAAACCACACATCCGAGCAACTCTCTCCCTGTTCCCTGGCTGAAAAATCTTTATTTCAAAAGCCTGGCAGTGGAAGAGGCAGGGGCAGTGCCTCAGCTGAGCCTCCCGAGGTGCTGTAGCTGTGCCCAAGTGCTCGGAACGTGTGGTGAAGCCTCTGAGCAGTTTGTCCTGTAAAGCTCGATGTCACCAGCTGCTAATTGCCTGTTTCCAAACACTCCTCATCCCTGCTCCTCCTCAAAAGCCGCCAGATGTTTGCAAGATGTATCATGAGGCAGGCCTGATGTAATAATTCCCTCCCCTTCCCAGTTTTTTAAGGACATTTCTGCTGCAGCTCCCAGCAGAAGATCAAGAACGTGGCAGTAGTTGCCTGTCAGCCCCCGGCATTTCCCCAGCTGCTTTTCTAACAGTGCAAGAAGAAGTGTTTTTATTAATTCCCCTGGCACGAGAAGGACCCACTTCTGTGGGTCTGTGTTCTGGATGCACTGGATTATTTCCCACAGAATATTCCCGAGAGATTTGTCAGGTCAAACTTCTCCCAGAGAAGGAATTCCACCGTTTCTTTTGGTTTCCGTCTCTCCAGGCTAAAAGGGCGCATTAGGAAATCTTTCCCATCAGCCGCTTGTCTGCTTCCCCTCGCTCCAGAGGGAGCTTTTCCTCCCTCCTGAAACTGCTTGGGCTGCCAGGGCTGGGAAGCCCCTCTGATGTTTCCCTCACCATTTTGCAGATGCCTTTTACCGAGGGGACAAACTGGTCAACTTGAAGCAGATCGCAGACGAAGCCGTCCGGAAATGTAAAGAAAAGTAAGTTCGGATTCCCTCGTGAAAAATTCCGTCACTGCTGGCAGAAGCTGCTCCTGCACAAACGGGATTTGTCAGAGGTGGGCAGAGCCTGCAGCAGGTCTGACACCAACAGTCTTCAGATGCTACAGGGAGGGAAATAATCATGGTGAAATTACTTTGCCAAGCGCACAGACGCAGCATCTGTTTAGCTTGTGCGAGACTGAGTGTGGGTTTGTGTGTTAGATCAAACACAGAAATTCAGGGCTGATCGTCTGCACGTTAGAAATTCAAACTCTCTAAGGAAACCTAAGTTTTTATGTCTGTAAAAATAAGTACCTGGGAGGACAGGAGTGATCCTGCAGCTGGGAATTAACTGATGGAGACTGTGTTGATACCCTGGCAGGGCTGAAGGGAAAAAAGATCATTCTGTCAGTGTTTTCTAGGCTGTCTCTGCCCTCATGAGGGGGCAAACACCTACACCTTTCCTTGATGGCTTTGGAAGCCTTTCCTCCCTCTGAGACTGTCACTCGTGCCTGGGGCTTGGAGCAGCCACTGACATCTCCTGGCAGGAGGGCTTGTTCCTGCTCACAGGCAGGGAAATTTGGCATTCGTAGGGAATCTCCACAGCAGTGTCCTGGGAGAGAGACTTGTGGGATTTCTCACTTTCTCCCCAGGAATCACCCCTGATAAATCCCCAGCAGGCTGTGCACAGCTCTCCGAGCTGTTCCTGTGCTTGGTGTCCTTGGAAGTTCGTGGTGTGCCTGGAGCTGCATGGCAGCAAACGCTCCAGCTCAACAAAGCAGCTCCAGACCCTTTCCCTGCCTCCTGTGAACCCCAGGAAGGGCTGGCTCAGCCCCTGAGCGGCCCAGCCTGACAGCTCCTGCCTTTCACAGGGGATCCTCTCTGAAGAAGTGCATCGTGGTGAAGCACCTGGGCAGGGAGGAGGTAGCCATGGACGGCACCTGCAGCAAGTCTCCCCCGCTGAAAAGGCTGTGCCAGGACGTGCAGGTGCGTTCCTGGGGGGTTCAGAGGGGGTTTTGTTGCCAGGGGCCTGAGACCAGCAAATTGATCACTGCAGTGATTCCCTGGATGCTCCTGTTCCTGTTTTCTCCCCTTCTTGCTCATGTTGCAGTGTGAACAGTCTGAAAAATTATTCCTTTTCCTTACCGAGAGCCTCTCCCTGCTGCTTCCTTTCAGACCCCCACAAGCTGCCAGCCCACAGGACCCCGGGTCCATCCTCCAAAGCCTCTGAGGACAAGATGCCCATTTTCCTCTGCCTAGCACAAGACTTTTCCTTCCTAACCCTTTGTCCGTCTGCCCTTTTGTGCAAAGAGCAGTGCTGCGCTGTAGCTGTGACAGCGGCAGCAGGAGAGGAAACTCGGGAGATCTGTGCTCGTGGCGTGGGCTCAGCGATGCCATCAGAGGATGGCACAATCCTGTGCTGGGAGCAGTGCAGGGTGTGGGCACTGGTACAGGGATTTTCAGGCTGGGGCTTTCCCCTGCAGCTGAAAGGATGTGAGCCAGAGGGATGTGGTGAGACAGGGCTGGAAGGAGGAGAAGGTGTCGTGGAGCTGTGGCTGCCCTGCTGTGCCCAGCCCTTACCTGCTGCAAAGGCAGGTGACTTTCAGCTTCCCCACAGCTCCAAATCTTGCAGTGGTGTCCTCTGTCCCTCCGTGTTGGGTGATTATTTGCACTGAGTTATCCCCAGGCTGCTGCTGGCTCAGAAATGAGTTGTGTTTGAGGAGTATTGGAGCTTCAGTCTCTGCTTTCAGGAGGAGTGGTGTGTGCACATCCCTGGAACAAGAACTCCACCAGATTCTCTACCTCTGAGTTCTTTCTCCTCGTTCAGCTGTGTTCATTTTTTCGGGGGTGTTGCTCTGTGTTTGATGTGTTCCTTGGCCTGCTCTGCCCCTTCTCTCGTGAGGACAGGGTGGATGCAAAGGAATGGGAAAGCTGGAGCCTTCCTGTGAGAGGTTTCCCTGGCAGGGTGTCCCTGTGCTGGTTCCAGCAGGTGAGGTGAGGTTTTTGTGCAGAATGACCCGGGGGCAGGCTGGAGGGTGTCTCTCACCCTTTGGCTCTCTCTGCTCTGCTCGTTTGGACACTTTACTGAGGATTCTTTCCCTCGTGGGTGCATTTTTACCGCACCCTTGGCTTGTGTGAGGCTGTTGGAGGGTCCGTGGGCTGTGTGCTGGCTCTGTGCCTCTGTCCCCAGCCACGTGCAGGGGCTGGCCCTGGGGACCAGGGAAGGTGATGGAAACGGGCAGGCTTCTGCTCAGAGGGCATCTCCTGGCCTGGCCCTGGATCTGAGCGTTTCCCAGGGTGATTTCCCAGCATCCTGCCCTGTGGGCTTCCAGCTCCCCTGCCTGCAAAGCCCCCCGGAGTGGATCCTCCCCTTCCCAGGTTTCACTCCCTCTTTGTGGATTTTTAACAGGAAAAAAAGACTGAAAGCTCACAGAGACTCCATCCCAAGGTATTTACACACGGCACCGCCTTCCTCTTTTTGGCACCTTCCCTCTTGCTTCCCATGCAGCTCCCCCACGTCCCCTAACTGCTCTGGCTGCCCGGCCACACGTGCCCTCCTAACCGTGGTGCCAGCAGCTGCATGTCGGTGGCAGAGCCCGCCCAGCTTGCCCGAGCTGCCCACGCCGTGACGGTGACTGCAGTGCCACCAGAGCTTCCAGGGACAGCCCCACACCCCTGGGCACAGCTGCCCGGGGAATGCAGAGCCCCTGGGATGCAGTGCCAGCATCCAGGTGAGGGTTTGGCTCTCTGCCTGTCCAGAGCAGCTCTCACAATGCATTTCCCTTTGCGGGGAGGCTGGCAGGGGTCACTGCAGCTTCCTGGGCACAGGCAGCAAAGCTGGAGCTCCAGAGCCAGCGTGGGGACTCTGCCTGCCTCGCCCAAGGAGCTGTGGCCTCTGGACCCCCAGAGCAAAGACACAGAGTGCCAGGGGTCTGTCCTGCTCCCTGGGACACTCGAGGTTGGGTGCTGAACCAGGGATGCAAGAGAAAACTGCAGGGGTTGTTTGTGTGGTGCCTTGTGGGACAGAATTGTGGAAACTGCTTTCCCAGGAGCCCTGGGGGTCCGTGAAAGCTTTCCAGGTGGGCTCAGCTGTGCCAAGCTGTCGAGCAGCTGGTGTCCCCTGCACCACACTCTGTGCTGGGCTGTGGGGTCCCGGTGCCTCCAGATGTCACAGGAACATCTCCAGGGCTGCAGAGTCACCGTGTGCCCCTGTGGCTGCTCTCTGTGCACCCCGGCTGAGGGAGCTGTGGCGAGGCTGGCTTGGTGAGGAGGAAATGTGCAGGGCTCTGGGTCAGGTGCCTGCCCTCACAAACCTCACAGGGATGGGAGAAGTGCAGGGCTGAGCTGGAGCTGGGGCGTGTTCCCTTCCCAGCTTCCCCCAAACTTCCCTGAGGAAAGGTGAGAAGGTCAGGGGAAGTTGAGTCTTACTCTGAGCTGTGCCAGCACCCTGGAGAGGTGGGCAGCCACAACAACCCTCAGGGTGCCCTCTGCCCGTCAGCCACGGCGTTGGTGGCTCTGTCACAATTCTGACACCTTCAGCCAGTGCTGGGTGGCTCTGCATTGGTGCAGTTGCTCCTTATCGGGGTAGTTATTACCTAAAAACCCAGAGAACAGGTTTTTTGGGGGCTGCAGGGCTGAACAGTGTGAGCCCATCACGCTGCTGTTTGTCCGGGGCTGTGCTGCCCTCGGGGTCCCCGTGAGGGGCGAGGGACAGGGACTGTGGGACAGGGACTGTGTGACAGGGGCTGTGTGACAGGGACTGTGTGACAGGGCTGTGTGACAGGGGCTGTGGGACAGGGCTGTGGGACAGGGGCTGTGGGACAGGGGCTGTGTGACAGGGCTGTG
>VYZT01004796.1:0-18902 GCA_013400735.1 Pomatostomus ruficeps | reverse complement strand
CTGTGTGACAGGGCTGTGGGACAGGGCTGTGTGACAGGGCTGTGTGACAGGGACTGTGTGACAGGGCTGTGGGACAGGGCTGTGTGACAGGGGCTGTGTGACAGGGACTGTGTGACAGGGCTGTGTGACAGGGCTGTGGGACAGGGCTGTGGGACAGGGCTGTGGGACAGGGCTGTGGGACAGGGGCTGTGTGGCTGCGCTTGCTGCTTCGCTGTGGGACTGCAGCTCGGGACAGCCCCCCAGGGCAGGAGGAGCCTGATTGTGGGAGCAGCCCAGAGCAGCTGCTCCTGGTGCAAGGCCTCTCCTGGCTTTTGCTGCTGCTGCCCACGGGGGTTCATCACCATTCCTGGTGGTCCGGACACTCTGCTGCAGGTCTTGCAGCCAGACCGTGTTTGAAGGTTTTCCTCCTGGCTGTGGGCTGTGAGAAGGAGCTTCTGGAGTGGGAGCTGCAGCTCTGGTGCATGGTTTGCAGCAGGCTGTGCTGTGAACGCCCCCCTAAATGGCCCGTGATGGGGCGAGGCTTGGGTTGTGCTCCTCATTCCCTCCTCTGTGGTTTTTGGACAAGCCTGTTCCCAATCCTGTGCTTTCCTCAGACCCCCTGGAACCCGGCCATGGACACGTGGTGGCACGAGCTGGTGAGCGGGGCCAGCACCGAGTGTGAGCCCGAGTGGTGCGACGCCGAGGACGAGCTCTTCATCCTCTACACCAGCGGCTCCACGGGAAAGCCCAAGGTGAGCTCCCATCCCAGCTCCCTGCCCGGGCAGCCTGAGCTGGGGGAACCGGGGAGGGGGGAGCTGGGAGGCCCCAGAAGGAAGAGGAGCCACAGAGATCTTGGGAAAGGGGCTGTGCTGGTCATTCCTGCTCAGGTGTTGGAGCTCAGCGGTGCTCAGCTGGGCCTGGCAGGGTGATGGTGACGGCAGGAACTCACCCTGGCTCTCCTGTGCCCTCTCCTCGCAGGGCGTGCTGCACACCGTGGGTGGGTACATGATTTTTGCCGCCACCTCCTTTAAATACGTGTTTGACTACCAACCTGAGGATGTGTACTGGTGCACGGCTGACATCGGGTGGATCACGGGCCATTCCTAC
Organism: Pomatostomus ruficeps; assembly: GCA_013400735.1. Lineage (NCBI taxonomy): Eukaryota > Metazoa > Chordata > Aves > Passeriformes > Timaliidae > Pomatostomus > Pomatostomus ruficeps. Next base: position 17,816 of record VYZT01004796.1, on the reverse strand, counting down.
CTCACCTACGGGCCTCTGGCCAACGGGGCCACCAGCGTGCTGGTAAGTGCTGGGTGCTGGCAGGTGCCTTCACTCCGGGAAAAGGGAGGTGCTGGTGCTGAGCTGCATCCCTGCATCGCTCTGGGATGGTGTGCAGGGTCTGTGAGGAAGGGTGGTGCTCTCCAGGGTGACTGCTCGATGGGGGTTTTTGGCTGGTGAATTTTTCAAATGCTCCCCCGTTTCTTTCCCTTAGAAGTCCAAGCCTTGTGCACCAGTGGAGCCAGGGCTGCTCTGAGTTAATGGAAAAGCTGCATCAGGGAGTGGTGTTTTCCCTGCTGATGCTGATTTGAGAACTTGTTGTTGTTTAGCTCCTGTGCCTGTATCGCTCTTGGCAGTGAAACAGAAACATGTGGTCAAGAATCCCCAGGGAAATGCAAGCAGGAAAATCCCCTGTTACACTGGGGGAGGCCTTTAGGGAGTCCTTGGGGCTCTGATTCTGTCACAGCGTTGGCACCTCTTGCCCTTTGCCACGTGGGCAGGGTCACTTGGGCTGGTGGCACTGTGTCGCTGCAGTGGCCACCCAAGTGCCCGTGCTGCAGGGGGGTGTCAGGGGACATCTGCCGGGGTGGGCTGATGCCAAATCCATCCCAAGGAGGCAGTGAGGGGTGTCCTGGCCCTGGCTGCTGTCACTGCGTGGTACCCCCTAAGGACATGCTGGGCCCAGCTGCTGTGTGGCTGCTCCTGCTGCAGCTGGGGAGCAGCGAGGGACAGCCGTGTCACTGCTCTGTCTCCCGCTCAGTTCGAAGGTGTCCCCACCTACCCAGATGTCGGGAGGATGTGGAGCATCGTCGACAAGTACAAGGTGACCAAGTTCTACACGGCGCCCACGGCCATCCGGCTGCTGATGAAGTACGGCGAGGAGCCCGTCAAAAAGTGAGTGCCGGTCCTGGGGGCACGAGGACACGGGCTGTGCACAGCAGGGTTGAGCAGGAGGTGCCAAAACGACCCAGATCTCCTCTCTTCCCCTGTGGGAGAGTGCTGAGAAAGCTCTGGAAGCCCATTTTGGGTAGCCCGGGGGTTCCTGCAGTGTGCACAGGCTCACAGCTGCTGCCCTCCACGGCCTGCTGAGCCCCTGCCCGCCCCCTCCTCTCCGCAGGCACAGCAGGAAGTCCCTGAAGGTGCTGGGCACCGTGGGTGAGCCCATCAACCCCGAGGCCTGGCTGTGGTACTACCGCGTGGTGGGAGAGGAGAGGTGTCCCATCGTGGACACCTTCTGGCAGACGGAGACCGTGAGTGTCACTGGGTGTCCCTGGCCCCTCTCCTTCCCTTGTGCTGCCCGCCTGGCCTCTCTGCAGGTTTCCCATAGTGGGGTTTGGGTCTCTGGGCACTGCTTGTTTGGGAAACCCTGGTGTGCCCCTTCTCTTCCTGTCCTGGAATTCAAACAAACTTCCAAACTCTGCTCTGGGTGCTGCTCTCCTTCCCCTATTTAGTTTTGTGCCCAGACAGACTCCCCATGCACTGCCACATCCTTCCCAGGGCCCATCTCCACACCGGCCCTGAGCAGCCCTGACTGGGACGTTCCCAGAGCTGATGGCAGAGCTGTGGGATGGACTGGGATGGGCTGGGATGGGATGGCATGGCATGGCGTGGCATGGCATGGCATGGCATGGCATGGCATGGCATGGCATGGCATGGCATGGCATGGCATGGCATGGCCCAAACTCACTGGTTTTTGCCTCTCTCTGCAGGGAGGCCACATGCTGACGCCCCTTCCTGCTGCCACCCCCATGAAGCCAGGCTCTGCCGTGAGTATTTTTGTTCTCCTCCCCAGGAGCCTCAGCAGGGCCCTCTCTGTGCCATGGGGACAGCGGTGCCCGTGAGGAGGTGACCACCACCCAAAACCCCAGTGTGCCACAGCTCTCCAAAGCTGCCCTTGCCCTGCCTCCCACGGGGCGTTCACGGGGGTCTAACACAGGGGTTCACCTCCATCTCTCCTTTCTCCCTGCTCCTCGTGGCAGACATTCCCCTTCTTCGGAGTGGTCCCTGCCATCCTGAGCGAGTCGGGGGAAGAGCTGGAAGGAGAAGCAGAAGGTTACCTGGTAAGGAGGGGCTGATCTTCCCCACCCTCGCTTTGTCCATCCCCTGGGAGCTCTGGGACATTCCTGGTAGAATACCAGGAGTAGAGCCACCATCCCTGGAAGTGTCCAGAAAATGTGTGGATGTGGCACGTGAAATCACAGTTTAGTGGTTGACAGTTGGACTCGATGACTTCAAACGTCTTTTCCAACCTTAAAAAATTTCTGATTCCACCTCCACTAACTCTGGTCCACACAAGGAACCCCCTCAGGTGGTGAGAACTCCCTGCAAGGCTGTAACTTTGTGGGAGCTTTTCCAGCTGATCACTGAATGCACACGTGGGCAAGGCAGGAGGATGGGAACAACCCCACAGCCGAGCCCCTTTTTCCTGACCAAAGCTGGTGAGACTTCCCCAGCGGATCAGCACTGGCAGCAAGTGTCTGAGTGCTCCTCGTGGCTGTATCTCTCTCACTGTGATGCAAACCTGGGTTTCTGGTGTGGCTCTCCCTGCCCCAGCTCTGTGTTTTTCAGGTGTTCAAGCAGCCCTGGCCGGGGATCATGCGCACGCTCTACGGGAAGCACCAGCAGTTCGAAACCATCTACTTCAAGAAGTTCCCTGGCTACTATGTGACAGGCGATGGTGAGGGGTCCTGCTCACAGGGGCCTGGGGACAGCAGTGGAAATCTTGCCCTGTCCTGCCCTCAGAGTCCCTTATCGGTCGCTCCGAGGGCTGGCGCTGCTGCCTCACACTCATTTCTGGCTATTTTTAGGTTGCAGGAGAGATAAAGATGGGTATTACTGGATCACGGGGCGAATTGATGACATGTTGAATGTTTCTGGTAAGAAGGGGTTTTGTCTTCAGCGGGGACCAGGGCACTTTCTGAGCCCTTGCTTTGTGACACTTCCACATCCGTTACAAAAGCCCCCTGGTTCGTGGGGATGGTTCTGCTCTGTGGTTCTGCCCAGCTGCCTGTCCTCAGAGTGGATCCAGTTGCTGGGGCAGGGTTATTTCTGGGACAAAGCCTGTGACTTGGTGACTTCCTGCACCATTTTCCTTGGAGGGAAGGAACTTTCTGTAACCAGCCAGGGCACCTCTGTGCTGAAGGATTTAGAGAGTCAGAGAGTTTGGGCAGGACTGCAGGGTTCTTCATCAAACCTGCTGCTCCGTGGAGGGCTCACCTCGAAGCTGGGTCAGGCTGCTCAGAGCTCTGAAGATTCTCCCACCTTTCTTGACTGCGTCTTTGAGATTCAGCTGCTTCTCAGCCCATCATTTTCCATAGAATCTATTTAACAGTTCCCTCCCTCCTTTCCTGGAGCCTCCAGGTCCACCCTGCTGGCTCTGAGGTGCTGCTGGATCAAATTAGATCCTTTCACCTGGCCAGCAGTGCCTGATTCTCCACCAGCTGATCATTCTGGGAGTTGGCCACCTTGCTGTGGCTTTCTGTGGCAGCAGTGCCAGGAGCAGAGGTGTGCAGCACTGAGTTGTGTCCCTGCCCCGGGATGGGGAGTGTCATTGTCCCTCCCCACAGCAGCGAGCTGGAGCCTGGGCTCTGCAGATCCAGCCTTTTCCAGCTCCTCCTCGAAGGGCATCCCTGTGACCTGTTCCAGCAGGAAGCCGAAAGGTGGGAGGGGACAGCCAGGGGAGGTGGCTTCTGCCACCCGGGAGCGCTCAGAGCTCTGCAGAAATGAGTTTCACACCCCAGCTGTTGTCCTGTCCCAAGCACTGATGCTCTCAGAGCTGTAGTTCAGGGCTTTTGACACCGCCAGGCTCCTCCTGCGGCTCTGTAAAGCTCTGTCCCCCCTCTTGTCCCCAGGCCACTTGCTGAGCACGGCGGAGGTGGAGTCGGCCCTGCAGGAGCACTCGGCGGTGGCCGAGGCGGCCGTGGTCAGCCATCCCCACCCGCTGAAGGGCGAGTGCCTCTACTGCTTCGTGACCCTGCGCGAGGGCCACGAGTTCTCCAAGAACCTCACGGACGAGCTCAAAAAACAAGGTGGTGACCGGCAAACCTCGGGGAGCGGGCAGGGGAGGACGGGTGGCGGAGGGTTAAGGGCTGGGGTGCCCGCAGGAGGTGCCCGGGCTGTGGAGAGCTGCCACAAGGCGCCTCTTGATCACCCAGCACTAAAATTAGTCCTGCCGCCCTTTGGCTGCTCATGTGATGCCATCTCTGCCTCGTGGCAGCCCTGGGAGGGACCGGGGGGTGCTCAGCGGGCTTTTGTTTGCAGCTGGGGCATCCTGGGAGGATCGCTGGGGTGATTTGAGGGGTGTTGGTGCTCTCGAGGAGCTGTTTCACTGCAAACTGCAGCACTGAGTGCGCAAAACGGACCCCTGGAAGCTGCTTCTCTGCAGGAACCCAGTGAATCCTTCCTTGCTCTATCCAAATGCTCCTGGTTGTAGGGAGGTCTCTGGAAGATGGAGGGAATGAAGCCCCCAAGTGCTGGGCTCTGTTTTAACCTTCCAGCCTTCCTTGCTGTGCTACCTCCACCTCCCTACAAGGAAAATCTCTTTTTTTTTTTTCTTGCAGTCAGAGAAAAAATCGGGCCGATAGCAACACCTGATTACATCCAGTACGCCCCCAGCTTGCCCAAAACCCGCTCAGGTGAGCTCCAGGGGTGGTGCTGGGGAGGACTGGGCAGCTCCTGCCCGTGGAAGTGGATCAGACCCACACTGCTTGTCCAGGGCTGCTCGGATCAGGGGAGGTGCAGGCTCAGGGCAAGCAGGATGGGCAGGTCTGGTACCTCCACTTCTGCTGAGGGTGCTGACTCCTGGGGGAGGGAATTTTTATATGGACAGATAATGAAGGACAAGGGTGATGGTTTAAAACTGGTGTAGATTAAATAGACATAAGGATGGAATTATTCTGTGGGAGGGTGGGGAGGCCCTGGCACAGGGTGCCCAGAGCAGCTGTGGCTGCCCCTGGATCCCTGGCAGTGCCCAAGGCCAGGCTGGACGGGGCTTGGAGCAGCTGGGACAGTGGGAGGTGTCCCTGCCATGGAATGAATTCAGCTTTGAGGTCCTTTCACCCCAGCCCATTTTGGGATTCTGACTCCTGCTTCCCTTTCTCGGCTGTCACCGCAGGAAAGATCACCAGGCGGATATTAAGGAAGATTGCCAAAAACGACCAAGACCTGGGGGACATCTCCACCTTGGCAGACCCGGGCATCATCAAACACCTTTTCAACAGCAGATGTGACACTAAGCAGTAGCAGCAGGACGTGTCCCTGCTGAGCAGAACTGTGGCAGCGGCACCTGATGAGCGGGTCCCTCCAACAGCCGCTGCCTGCCCGGGAAGGAACCCTTCACCTGCTGAATTGAATGTACCAATGGTGGGAACGAGGAGAGTCTGGCTCTGGAGAGGCCGTGTCCACGCCCTGCATGGGGCGTCCACGTGGATGTCACACGTCTGAGGGTCAGCCTGGTGCGCAGAGGGATGACTTCTCCTCCTCCCTTTCCAACACCTCATTCTTGATTTTAATTTAATTATTTTTGGCGGGGAGAGGGTGTTAATTTACTTCATGTCCAGGAGGGGCCCTGGCACTTTGTGCACAGTGGGAAGGAGCTCTGGGGGGTGGAGGGGAAGCGGTGCTGGAGTTACCCAAGGCAGGCAGGGCTGGGAGGTGCATCCGCCCCTGCCCGCAGCGAGCTGAGCTTCCCTTTGTCCCTGGAGTGCTGCAGAGCACTGCCACAGCCACATCCTCGCTGTCCTGCACCCCCTGTCCTGCTGCCAGCACAGCTTCCCGGAGCCTCCAGGGGAGCGGGGCAAGGCTCAGGGCTTTGAACAGGCTTTTTGGGGCAATCTGATACCAAGATCTGCTGCTTCCTGACTGCATTGTCCCCAGTCCAGGGTCCTTCACTGGCCATGGGCACTGCAGGGAGCCAGGAAGCCTTGGTGTGACGTGCTCTGTGGTTCCTCCAGCCCTGCTGCCACCAGCTCACAGCTGGAGCAGCTGGATGCTCCTTTTATGTCCTGGGGGAGGATTGGGGCTGATACCCCAAAGGATGGAGGGGAAATGGGGCCAGGCAGAGGCACCTTTCCCGTGCAGCTGAGGAACTGAGGCAGGCAGGGCTGTGGGATGCACATTTCCTCATCAGGAAAAAGGGTGGGAGATGTTTAAAGTTAGAGTTTGCTCCTGTCTGACATGGCTTGAGGATAATGAGAGCTAAAGACCCCCAACCCTCTTGCCCAAGAGCCTGAACCCCACCAGGGTCCTGCCAAAGCCATCCTTCCTCCAGCCAGGGCTGCGCTGGGGCCGATACCTCCTGTGCAATGTCTGTATGAAAACTGCATGTGAACTGTTCGATTTTTGCACTTAAACCAAAGGAGAAATGGGCTTTAAATCTTTGCTGCAACAGCTGTTCTGGGGCGTGCCAGAGGACAGGCGGTACCTGCAGCCCGAGCTGACTTGGGGCTGGAGAAGAAAAGCTGCCTCTGGGTTGGGGTGCTCTGGGCTGTTGGCCACGTCCCAAATCTCACCTGCTCCCTGCTGCTCTCACTGGCACAGCAGCTGTGTCACCTGTAGCCTCGGTGCCTGCCCGTGTCCCGTGTGCCCCCCACAGCTCTGTACCACTGGATTGTGCCACCTTGGTGACAAGGATTCCTCTACGTCATCGTCCCTCCTGTTACTCTTCGTCAGCTATGTAATTTCAGCTGGAAACAGCGAGAATTTAATGCAAAATGGAATAAAATTCAAGAAAACAAAATGGAAAACAGGCTGGCAGTGTGTGTGGGTGGTAAGGGCTTGGGTGCTGTTGAGTTTGGGGTGCTCAGTGTGGCTGGGTGGCCGTGCCAGCACCCAGGAGTGGCGTTTGGGTTGGGGAGGAGCAGATTCCTGCCAGCAGGATGTTCTTCCATGGACTGGCATTTACTGTGACTGATTCACTGCTGGCTCCAGGGCTGCAGCCTGTGCCTCAGTTTCCCCTCCAAGGCTCATGGAACACACAGGACAGTGTGACACCCACGTGTCCCCAACCCTCTCACGCAGCAGCAGTGCCAGGGAGATGGGTGAGCAGCTGAGGAGGCTCAGGGCTGCGTCACCTCCACCCCAGGCCTGGGTGGCACAGCCGTGGGTCCCTGTATCCCTGGCCAGGGGTGCCCCAGGGCTCGGACAAACCTGGCACAGGCAGCAGGGTCAGATTGCACATTCCTTTTAATCTCTGGCATGGGGTAATCAATCCCCCACCAAAACACCCAGGAATCCCAGTCTCAGTCACACTCGAAGAACAGAGCAGCTTCCCAGGTGGCCGATCGGTGATTGGTGCTGCAGCAGCAAAGAGGCAGCAGGGCTCAGCACATCCATCCTGCAGGAATTCTGCCTTCGTGCTGGTCCTGTCACTCAGCACATCCATCCTGCAGGAATTCTGCCTTCGTGCTGGTCCTGTCACCCAGCACATCCCTGCTGCAGGAATTCTGCCTTCGTGCTGGTCCTGTCACCCAGCACATCCACACTGCAGGAATTCTGCCTTCGTGCTGGTCCTGTCACTCAGCACATCCCTGCTGCAGGAATTCTGCCTTGGTGCTGGTCCTGTCACTCAGCACATCCACACTGCAGGAATTCTGCCTTGGTGCTGGTCCTGTCACCCAGCACATCCATTTTTCAGGAATTCTGCCTTCGTGCTGGTCCTGTGTAGCTGACAGGGTTGGGCTGAGGCTGCCTGAGCTCTTCACTGCCAGAAAAGTGCAGCTTTTAGGGCCAAGGAGGAAAAAGGGGGTGGAGGAAGAGGCAGAAGACCTTGAGCAGGAGGAACCCACTCCTCCACTGCTGTGCTGTTCCCACTGATCCATGAAACCTGGAGGGCGACGCGCCTGCCCCTCGGCTGGTGCTGGTCCCAGAGGAAGGTGCTTGGAGCTGGGGCTGTGCTGCCCAGCCTCTCTGCAATTCCTCTGCTTCCTCCCCACAGAGCTCCCAGTCTCAGCAGGACCATTCCCAAGCTGGGGCTCCCTGACACGAGGATGCCCAGTGCTTGATTTGCAGTGGGGTGCGTGGGCACAAGCCCAGGGGGATTCGGGGTTTATCAAAGGCTCCAATTCACCATTGCCTTGTGATCTGTGAGACAGGGCTGTGGGGAGCAGCAGGAGCAGGCACAGCCCTGGACCCTGCCCTGTGGGGCACAGAGGCACTGTTTGGGATGAGCTCCCAGTCCAACAAAACAGGAGCTGGGCAAAGCAAAAGCAAGCAAGGGCAAATCACCCAGGGCAGCTGTGCCTTGTGCAGGAACCCTGAGGGGAAATAGAAACCCGAGCAGCAGCAGCACGGGAAGGAGGGCTGGAGGGGCCGTGCTGAGCGGAGCTGGGCTCTCTGAGCAGGAAAGCACTGAGGCACTGGATGAAGATGAAGGCTGGAACTTGCCCATCCACCTTTCTCCTCTCATTCCTGAGGCCGTGCATGTCTCCAGAAACAATGCAGCATCACGGAGCTCAGGAGAGGGAGCAGCACAAAGGCCTGATGGGGCACCTTACGGCCCCCTGTGCCCCCAGAACATCCAGACCCTGCAGTCCTGGCAGTCTCAGCTGGGCTGTGCACAGGGCAGGGCCCCGAGCAGGCAGAGCAAGGCAATCCCTTCTTCCTGGAGGAGGAATCACAAGAAGCAGCCAGGGCTGGCACCCAGCACCTCTGAGCATCCTCACCGTCCCTCCTGACAGCCTCCAGCAGTCAGACTCTGGCAAGCACAGCCCAAGGAGAAATCCCTGTGGCAGATCAGCTCTTCGGGCAGCAGAGAGAGGAGGGTGGGGACACGGCTCCTCGCTCACACCAGGTAGGGCGTGTCCAGCACGGCCACCCCGGCCGCCACGCCGCCGTCCGCGTGCTCGATGGCCTTGGTGCGCAGCAGGTGACCGGCGGCCTGGTTCAGCACCAGCTCCTGGCCCTGCCTGCAAGGGAGAGGGAAACTGAGCCCTGCAGAGCACAGAGCTTGTGGCATTTCCATGGGGCAGAGGATTCACCTTCCCTGTCAGAGCCCCGGGGTTATCGAGGGGACCCTGCAGTGCTGGCTACACCTGCCCTCCAGCACATGGACACAAAAAGCACCTTTGTTCCCAAATCTGTGTGAGAGGGACTCATTTATACCCTGTGGAAATGGGGCCTGTGAGGGTTGAACAGGCATGAGGCCTTCAGGTATCTCAGAGCCCAGCAGGGCTTCAGAAAAGCCACACGTGTGGCTGCATCCAGAACCCCAGGGGTGCTCCCAGAAGTCAGGGATGAGACACATCGATCCCAAGATCCCGTTACACCAGGAACTGCCAGCACGAGCCCTGGGGTTGTCCAAGAGCTCGTCTGGCAGCGGGTTCAGAGCAGCAGCTCAGCGTGTGCACACGTGCTCAGAGCTGCTGCCAGGGGCACAGAGCAGGGTCACATCTGTCCCCTGCACGTCCCCAGGCACCTGTCCCGCTGTCCTGCTGCTGTGCTTGGGCAGCACCGAGGGCAGAACGCTCCTGATCCACTGCCCTGGAACACAAGCACGTCCCTCACCTGACATAGACACCGAAGATCCCGAGCTCGGAGATGCACTCGGACACTTGGAGGGGACTGTGAGCCCTCAGCAGGTAATTCAGCGCTGGCTGGGGTTTGATCTTATCCATCAAGATGTAGGAGGTTCTCTCAGGGCTGTCTTTGATCTTCTCCAGCACTTGCCTGAGCTCTTCACCGTAGAGGTTGTTCCCTGGCAAACAAAACCAGCACGTCAAGCCCTTCCCAGGGCACAGCAGCCTCTGGCCCCTGCAGCCCAAAAAACCCAGCCTTTGCCTCCCCAGCTGCTGCCTGGGCTCTGCACACCCAGCACCAGGGCCTGGGGAGCTCCTCCGGGAGCACCTTTGCCTCAGTGACTATCCCCAGTGGCTATGAGTAGCCACAGGGCACCGCACCCTTTGTTCCTCAGCACAGAACCAGGAGCTGGCACAGAACTACTGCCTGTCCCAAATAGAGCAAAAACCAGAACGGAATCCCCTGGGGCTCAGCCCAGCTCACAGTTCCAAGGCCCAGCTCACACCTCCACACCTCCCCAGCCCAGCTCAGAGCTCCAAAGCCCAGCTCAGAGCTCCACAGCTCCCCAGCCCAGCTCAGAGCTCCAAAGCCCAGCTCACACCTCCACACCTCCACAGCCCAGCTCAGAGCTCCACAGCTCCACAGCCCAGCTCAGAGCCCCACAGCTCCACAGCCCAGCTCAGAGCTCCACAGCTCCCCAGCCCAGCTCAGAGCTCCACAGCTCCACAGCCCAGCTCAGAGCTCCACAGCTCCACAGCCCAGCTCAGAGCTCCACAGCTCCACAGCCCAGCTCAGAGCTCCACAGCTCCACAGCCCAGCTCAGAGCTCCACAGCTCCACAGCCCAGCTCAGAGCTCCACAGCTCCACAGCCCAGCTCAGAGCTCCACAGCTCCACAGCCCAGCTCAGAGCTCCACAGCTCCACAGCCCAGCTCAGAGCTCCACAGCTCCACAGCCCAGCNGGGTGGTTTCACACTGGAATGAAGTCACCATCCCTGGGGGTGTTCAAGGAATGGTGGGACACGGCACCAGTGATAATGTGGTGTGGTTCAAAGGTTGGACTCAAGTATCTTGGAAATCTTTTCCAACCTAAATGATTCCGGGAGCAGCAAAGCATCAGGGAGCAGCAGGGGCTCCTCAGCAGATCCCTCTGATCAACAAATTCCCAACGAACCACAACAAAGCCTTCTCTTGTTCTCAACCAAAGAGCCCAGGTGGGTGTGTGGATGAGACGATGTCCACTCCTGCTGCAGCCCCGCTCCACTCACCTCGTCCAGAGAGTAGAGTCCAGCAAAGGTGGCTCTGATCCGAGCAATGGCCTCGGGGCGGCCGGGCAGCAGCTTCTCCAGTGTCCCCGGCCGGCTGAGCTCCTGCTGCACCTTCTTGGTGCCCGCCAGCTGCGTGGCAATGTCGGGGCACTTCACCGCCCACGACCTCTCCAGCAGCAGCCGCGCCTCCCAGTTCTGCGGCGGCGAGGGAGCAACCACCCCGTGAGGAAAGAAAAGAACAAAAAAAATAAACACACAAAAGGTTTGCTCTGCTCTTTTCTCTGCTGTTATCGACATATGGTTTGTCTCCTCCCTGCCTGCTGGCGGGGAAGGGGGGTGGGAGCAGCACTCCAGAGAAAAGCAGACATGGATTTCCCACCACCTCTGGGAACAGCACAGGAACGTGAATCCACTGTGTGCTCCTGCAGCTTGTGCAGTGCTGCCACCTCGAGACACCAGTGAGATCTGCTCTGTGCTATTTACCTGCAGCCTGACCGTGCTAAGAGAGCACAGAATGATCTAGAGACCACGTCTGAAACCTTTCAGCAGGTGCTCATACCTGTGTGAACCCCTGCTGCATTGAGGGATCACCTCTGGAGAAGAAAATCCCCCATTTTTCTTCCTGCAGGGTCACCCAGCTGCTCTCTGCAGTCACAGCCTCCCGCTGCTCTCAGCCACACCGGGCAGGACTGACCCCACCCCGGACAGGGCAGGTGGCCCTGGGATCATTTCGAGCTCGCTGGGTGGTTGCTGGGGCAGGGAGGTGGGTACTGACCTGCTGGTCGTAGTTCTGGGGCACGTAGCCCTCTCTGTAATACACCACTGCGACCTCCTGGCCGTTCCTGGAAGGGAAACCAGAGGTGCTCACGGGAGCCAGGCCTGGCCCTGCCCCATCCCAGCACCCAGGGGGGACCACAGCCCTCTCTGCTCCTTCTCCTTGGCACTCCTGCTCCTGCCTGGCTGTGCCAAGCTGAGCCCTGCCAGCCCTGGCTCCTCTCCGCCGAGCCCCAGCTGATCTGGCCTGTCTCAAGACACAAAGAGTTGACACCCGGCCCCTGCTCTAACCCTAATTCTGACTGCCAGCCCAGCAGGGAGGTAAGAACCTCCTTTTTATCAGCTTTTACCCCACGCGGGCCAGAGGGGCTCAGCCTGGAGCAAAGGAGGCTCAGGGGGAACCTTCTGGCTCTGCACAACTCCCTGACAGGAGGGGACAGCCAGGGCGGGTCAGGATCTGCTCCCACAAGGGACAGGACAAGAGGTAACAGCCTCAAGCTGCACCAGAGGAGGTTTAGGTTGGAGATTCAGGAAAATCTCTTCTCTGAAAGGGTTGTCAAGCACTAGGACAGGTGGCTCAGGGCAGTGGCGGAGTCACCATCGCTGGAGGGACTTTAGGATGTGTGGATGTGGCACTTGGGGACACATTCAGTTGGGTTTCAGGTTGGACTCGATCTCAACCTTCACAGCTCCGTGATTGTGTGATTCTTGAAGCTGGAGGGAGCAGGGTTCTTCTCCTGTGGCAATTCAAGGCAGGCCACCAACTCAACAACCTGAGAGGCACCAAACCCCCGTGCCAGGGCTGGGCTGACAGCTGTGGCACCACATTCCCAAATTTCGGCCACAAAACTGTGCCCTTGGGCTGGGAGCTGCTGGCAGGCAGGCAGGGAAGGCAGAGGCATCCAGCAGTGATGGGGAGGATGCTCAGGAGGAAGCACAGGGACACACTTTCTCCTCAGCTATCCAGCCACGACAAATGTATTCATTAATTAAACACAGCACAGACACCGAAGGTCAAACCACAGAAAAAAGAGCCAGACTGCAGAAAAACCACTGGTGTAAAACCATGGTTCATCCAGCTCCAAGCACGTTACCTGGAAACAGGACAAACGTCACCCCTGGGACCAGCTGGGAGCCTGTGATCCTCCCGTCCTGCTCTCCACAGGGAGCGGGCACCACGCTGAGGGAGTTCAAACCCAGCAGGTCCCCAAAGGACAGGGAACGCTTCCTCCTCCAGCCCCAACAACCCAGCCCAGCTCCCACTGACTGCATCACGTGAGCAGCAAACAGGAAACAGCTCTGTGGAAGCCTCTGGAGCAGCCAGGGCTGCTCAGAGCAGATCTGTGTGGAGGAGGTAAAATCCCACCGAGCACTGAAGGCTGAGGCCTGAAGGAGGGAGATGATGACTGCAGCCGTGAGGGTCTGCAGAACCTCACCCCTGTGAGCACAAAATCAGCTCCAAGAGGAAGCAGCAGAGCATGGGAGGGAAGAGCTTTCTCAGGCAGTCACTGCTCACACTCAGCTCTGTTGTGAACTCGCAGCCCCTGCGCCCCAGGGAGGGCAGGAGTGCGCACCTTGGCTCATACTCACATATACAGCCTCCTGCTGGCGTCCAGGGAGCCCTGCTCAAACACGTCCCGGAACCGCCGCCTGATCACTCGGATATTCCTGTCGGGAGAGGGAGAGAGTCACCAGGCTGGGCAGAGGAAATCACGGCTGGAATCGGTGGCTCCAGCAAGGAGGAGCCGCAGGTTCCTTCACAAATAACCTCAGGTTTTGTGCTGTGGAGCCACAGAAATCCTACAGCCCAAAAACCTCCCTGTTTAGGGACCCATCCTGTGTTTCCTGCCATGATCTGGCAGCAGCTTTCTCAGCTTCCCAAACCATCTCCTTCCTCTCCCATCCCAGGAAAAACTCAAACTTTACCTGTTCCAAAGCTCAATTTCTACACATCGCTGATCAAAAATGTTCCTCTGGACTTCCTCCACCAGAAACATCACCACAGCCCTGGCAGAGACACCAAGGACATCATCAAACCCATGAACATTCCACATGCTCCCAGCCTTCCATCTCTGATTCAGGCTTCCTACCCTGCTCCTGTTCATGTTCTCCTCCTCTCTCACCTTTGGGAGCCGTAGAGCTCCCAGGCTTTGGCGATTCCCAAGGCCAGCCCCTTCGCTGGGTTGTTGGGCAGCAGCTGTGACGCCTCCTCGGTCTTTCCCAGCACCTTCAACACCAGCCTGGGGAACACAAAAGCTGTAAATGCCACATCTGTGCCCAGCTGGGCCAAGGGGGCAGCTTGGGGGGCACAGCGGCTGATGCCTTCAGATTCAGCTTTTATATTTCCCAGCCCCTGCCCTGCTTTAGTGTGGAACTCTCACACTCCCCACGCGCTGGGAGCTCCTGTTCTCCCATCCTGCTCAGACACAACAAATCCTCTCCAGGCTGCACTCAAGGACACCTCGTTGGCCCAGGCCCCCAAAGATGGAAACGGAGCCTCTAAAAGGGGGGACAGACTTGGGCTCAATTCCATCATCCCCTGCAATTGGAATTGGAGAATGAACCCTGATCTGGGAATGGATCCAAACTGATCCAAGTGGAGCAAACTGGTGCCCCGGGGTCCAGCTTGGCTGTGGCCTCTTCCGGAGAGGCTCTGAGTGCCCGAGGTGTCCCTATTGAAGGCCCTGCAATAAATCCCCATTTTATTCTCTCAATCTTGGCTGGCCTCTGCTCTAGGGAGCCTCTCCAAGGCATCAGGGCCATGCAGTGCATCTCAGGCACGGGGTCCTTACCGGTGGACGTCGGCGGTGCGGGACGTGAGCCCCCCGAAGCTGGCAGCGATGGTGTTTATTTCTATCTGCCTCAGAGCTGCTGTGCCATCCAGCCCGCAGTCAAACATGTAATCCGAGCGGTTGATGCCCAGAAACACGGTCTGCAACACAGGGAGGTGAGCTGGGTTCTCCTGCTGCCTTTTAACTGCAAATCCTTTGATGAGCTCGCTTCAAAACCCTCCCAGAACAGATCCAGCCAGAGAATCCCAGAATGGTCTGGGTTGGAAGAAACCTTAAAGATCATTAATTCCAACCCGAACCATGCATGGGGACACTTTTCACCAGCCCAGCTTGCTCCAACCTGGCCTGGGACTTTCAGGGATGGAGCAACCACAGCTTCTCCGGGCAATCTGTGCCAGGGCCTCTCCATCTCACAGGGAACAATTCCTTCCTAGTATCTGATCTAAACCTTCCCTCTGCCAGTGTGAAGCCATTCCCCCTTGTCCTGTCACCCTCAGTTTGATAAAAACCACTACAGGTCAGGTGCTCTGCCCCCTGCCCAGGGCCCACAGCCTTCCCAGAGCTCCAGAGGAACTCCCAACACTCCTGAGAATAAAGGAGCTCCTGCAGGGATGACCTGGCCAGCGCAGGTCCCGACAGGACACGTGTCCCTGCACACCCCCGAGGCTCCCAGAGGACAAAGACAAATCACATCAAATCCTCCCTCTCCAGGCCAGGCCGTTCCAGCAGCATCAACCCAAGAGCTCAGCCATTCAACAGGGCCAGGTCCTGAGCTCACGGGCAGCGCAGGGAGTGACCAGCCTGGCCAAGGGACAGCTCAGAGTCCACAGTGCCAACGCTTGGATCAGAACCCAGGCAGTGCCACCACCCTGCCAAGGGCCACAGACCACTGGCATCCCCTGCCACGGTACCTGAGCCAAGCCTTCCTCCAGAACCTGCGCGTAGATCCGGAAGAGTCGAGCTGTGAAGTCGTCCACCTTGATGGTGCTAGAGAGAAACACAGGTCAGCTCCTGATGCTGTCACAGAGGAACAAGAAAATTAATTCTTCTCCAGAAAAAAAAAATCCCTTAGCAGGGGCATCATCCAGCACAAAGAGGAGCTGGCGCTCGACCAAGTGAAACACCTCCCCGTGAATGCTCAGTGCAAAACCACAAAACAAACCTGACCTGCCCAGCACAGCCACCCCACAAAAGGCCCTCCTGTGCACAGGTGACTCACTGGCAGGGCAGGGATGGGACAAGTAAAGGCAAAAAATTTCAGCAGAATTCTGCAGGTTCAGGGAAGAACCCACAGGACTCTGTGTGCCTGCACACACAGCTCAGAGAAGCTCCACAAGCTTCATCCCCGTCCTGTCAGGCTTCAAATCCCACACGCTGTGACCCTGCTAGATCAGGTGTGGCTTTTCCTCGGGGTCCCAAATCCCTGAGCAGCACCTCCAGGGAGCTGCCGTGGCACAGGACAGGCACCTGAGCACACACAAGCCCCAGGTTCTGTATTTTTTAACCACAGGTACCAACGTGCCCCCACAAGCTCTGGAACAGGCACAAGCTTTGGAACAGCTCCAAGGGGTCAGGCTTTAACAGAACAAAAGGATGCTGGAAAACAGCTTCCTCTGCTCTGTGCCTGTGCACAGGCAGCACACAGCGGGAGGGAACGGGGATTTGCGGAAGCATCAGCCCCACAATTGTGAGCGACAAAGTCCGGGATGGTCACTCCAGCCCAGGGCAACAGCCACGGATAAACTCAGCAGAATCCAGGAGCCAGAGCTGCTCCTGCACCCAGGGCTTGTGGCTGGGAAAGGGGGGACAGGAGGTGACTGATGGAGGGTGTGGGAACAGAACAGACACCTCCTTTTCACCATCATCAGCCACAGGCAGATGCAGAACAAGGCTAAAAGAGACTCCTAAATCCAAGACTCAAAAGTGATTTGCATTTCAGGCGCAGGGGCCAACAAGCTCCCGAGTCTGAATTCACACGCCTGAAACAGTGACAGTTTGGGATCATTGCAGGGAATCAGCTCTTGGCCAGATGTCCCATTTCCTGAGCCCCAAGGAGACCTCAGGAAGGCAGGGATGCCTGAAAGGCGACAAACGCTTTACATTTAAAGTATTTCATTAAAATGCAACACGCAAAACGTTACCTGGCCAGGGTTTGCTCCAGGAATTCTTTGTTTCGACTGATGGCATCCACCAGCAGGTTGAAATCCTGCTGGACAGCGTAGGCTTGCTCAAACAAGGCCCGTGGCACCGCGGACGGGAGCAGCGTGAAGGGCGCGTAATTCACCACCTGCAGGCGGGGATGCAGGAGAGCTGCAGGGCTGGGCAGCTGCACGGGAGCTGAGGAGCTGCTTCCTCTGCTGCTCTGAGGGCTGCAGCCACCCCCAGTCCTCCTGGGCACACTCACGGCCTCGACCCTGCTGATTCTCAACTTTTGAGGGCTGAGTGCTTCCCCCATCTCCACCCAAACTGGACAGCACTGCCTCCAGAACATCTCAGGGGCACAGAAAAGGTTCGTTTTGCCTCTCCTGAGTTCGGGCCATCTGTCACTTCCTTGGATCCCTGCTCAGTGACTCCAGGCTGCTGGCTCACCCCACATCTCAGGCATGGGGTCACACTCAAAGTCCATCTATAGCACCACAGAGAAGTTTCCAATTCACCCGGATTTTTACACAAAACAAGGGGCACTGGCAGTGTGTTTGGCTCCCTCTTCCTCTCACTCTTTGAGATCACTCAGAGCCCTGACCTGACACCCAGAAGCAGTGCTGTGGTGAAGACCTCCCCCCTCATACCTCTGCCAGGCTCCTCAGGGACCCTTCCCCAACGGTGTCCCACCCCTCCTGTACAGGGAACTTCTTCTTCTGAGACCCCTGAGCCCTCCCACCCCAGCCAGGGATTGCCCAGAGATAAATCCCACACATCAGCCTCCTCCACCCCTGTCACCTCACCCCAGGTATGGGGCAAAGGCTGCCTGCAGCTGGGAGCATGCCAACAGCAGAGGCCCCTCTGTGGGACTCTCCTCTGGTTCAAAGGTTCATCTGGGTGGCAAGAGGCTGGGAGAGGGATTAACTCTCAGCACCACAAGTGGCAGCTTCCTAAGCCTTCCCAAATCTACCCCTCTCCTTGGAAAAGACAATCTGGATGGCAGGGCTGTCTCTCATCAGAGGAGCTGTGCTCATCACCGGGATGGGCTGTGAGCAGCAGCCCCAGGTGGGAGCCGCTCCTTGCCAAGGGCTCGGGGACCCTCTCCGCGCTGCGCACCCACATCCGAGGCGGGCGGCTGCCCCCCGGTCCGCATCAGCCCCCCCGCCAGGAGCGCCGCGTCCACCGCCACCGCCGCCGCCTCCCGCACGGCCGCCGCGTCCCGCACCACGTCCTGCCAGCCCGCGGCCATGGCAGCGCTGCGGGCACAGCTCGGGGTCAGCCTCGCCGGCCCCACACCCTGACCCCCGGCCC
>VYZT01004795.1:68131-78550 GCA_013400735.1 Pomatostomus ruficeps | reverse complement strand
TGCTTGCTATTTTGCTAAATCTTACTTTTTAAACTTCATATTTCATACTAGCAGGTGAAGGCACTGACAGTCAGTGCTTTCTATTTCATGCTTTTTAAATACGAAGAAAGAAAAATGTACCTGCTGAGGTTTAGTGTTTAACAATGTTAGAGAACCTCATTTGAGCAAGACAGATTGGTTTAACTTTCCCTATAAAGACATGGAGACCAGAATGGTATGAATACTGGTTTGTCCCTCTCCTTAAAAATATTAAAAGGAAAAGCATTAGAAGGTAGATATTGAGTTGTTACAACACAATATGCCACCTTGGCTCAGTTACTTTTGGAGGCAGATAAGGATGGACTCAGCTCTTGCAGGGTTATATCTAAAAAAGTAAAAATCTCCTGCTTGTTCAGCGTAGGATCTTTCTGGAATAAAACACTGATATTGCTGTGCTGCAGATGGTTGTTTTGTTCAGATGTGGATGGGTCTGTGATTGCCACCTCTCCTGTAGTGCTTGGCTTTGAGCGTGCTGTAGCATGGAGTGTTCCACTGGACACAGATGGCAACAGGCTTGATTTTTTTTTTAATTGACAGTGATAACTTGTTAGACCGTTTACTTCCAGCCCACAGGAGGATGGTTGATGGAGACAAACAAGTATCTGCAGTGACTAAGGGAGCATGGAGATCAACATGTGAATATTAAATATGCCTTTTGTGTGCATAATCACTCTTCAGAAAGAGTTGAAGCAAACTCTGACAATTATTTTAGCTTATTATTTTATACTGATAGAATTTATGTGGTTTTGAAAGCAATGTGTACAGCTGAAAGCAAGGTGATTCAGACAGCAAAGATAAGACAAGTGCTCTGTTACACCTGGAACACACAGTCAGTATCTCACAGAATACACTCTTGTTCCTGGTGAGGAGGAACTGTGCCATAACACTGGTCATATTTACCAAGCCAGATGTGATACTCTGAATTTCTGATTATGGAAACAACAGATGGAGTTATCACACCACAGTCTTCGCAAAATGCTGAAGGATAGTTTATTTTATGTGCCATTTAATACAGTTCAGGGTAGTGAACACTCACAATATCAGTATTGATCACGAAGGTAACAAAAGTTATATACTTAACAGTCAAAGTCAAAATGCAGAGCTTAATTGTTTCTTTCAGTTTAAATCATTTAAAATGTGGATACTTACAATGTAAACCTAATAGTGGCACATCAAGTGCTTCACTGTGCTGCCCCTGTCAATCCAGACTGGCCATCACACCAGTCTAGCAGCTCTATGCCCTTTGCCTTTTCCTCCTTAGAAATATTTTACCTGCTGGGATAGCTGTATTTGGTAATAAATTAAAATTACTCACAAATGTATGCAGTGTAAAAACCCTGTTCTTTAAATGAGATTAAGTTCTTGAGAACTTGGAACATGATATTCTACTACATGCTACAAAGAATTGTTAGTTGGCTGACAGGAATTCGAAAGTGCTTGAATTTTGCATGGAACTATTTCCAACAATTCCTATATAAATATATTTTTAAAAACTTCGTTTTGTTGTTTTATGGGCAGGAACCTAAAAAGTAAGAGATCAGGTCAGGATTTATCCTACAAGTTTCACAGACAAGGAATTTGCTATCAAGCAAAAACTAATTCTCATAATTTAAGAAAATAATTCCACTTACCTGGAATTTGAGGTCATGAGTGTCATACTTGAGAAATGTGAAATTTTGGCCAAATTAATGCCTGTTATTAATATATGAATCTTTTAACTTTCATATTTAGATTTATCTCAGAATAGGAAAGGCATTTGACAATAATGTTTTACATAGCACTAAGCCTTAATGATCTCAACTTGAGAATTTGTGCTTATGGAAATGTGCAGATAACTTAATGTATATAAGTAAACCAAGAAGGAATCACGAAGAATTAGATCTCAGTGCTATTTTTCAGTGAACTTAAAACCACTTTAGAGGGAGCAGATGTAAGAAATTTCAGACAGCTTGTATAATAGTTTCATGCAGTAAGGAATAAAAAGTAGGCACTGAGAATGACAATGTCATTTGGAAATGCAAGTGTTCTCAAAGCTGTTCAGGACAGTGTATATGTAATTCAAGTGTAGCTCTACATGGAGAGTATTTGAAGTGTGTGCTGTACTTCAAAGGCTGTTGTGATACTGCTCATTGACATGACTGTCCTGGTTGGGGGCTGATCTTCAAAATCCATTATTCCTTCAAAACAGGTGACAAAAGAACCAAGTGGTTAGCTGCTGACTTAGGGGCCAGGTACAGCTCTGAGTAGCCAGCTGTGGTTTCTGTGGCATTGCCTTGAGGGATGGCTGTGCTAATGGGGAGGCATCTGTGTGAGAACTTGAGCTCAAGTGGAAACAGGTTACTATGGTGCACAGCAACATACACACACCAAATTAAGTAGCAGGAGTCCCCTGTCTATGATCTAGTCTGCAAAGTATGTCATACACATCTCCTGGTTCTTGGCTGCAAGCTGTTGCCATGGCCTGTGGAAGGTTGCTAAGTTGCAGGCTGTTTATATTCTCATTCTAGACTGCAATTCCTATTTCCAAGGGTTTCTTTATAGCTGGATGAAAGTAGTGTTTGTTTCTTAGCAAGGCTTATTTGTGTGCCAGGTGAGTGAACTTAGGGAAGCTTGCTAAAGCAGCCAAAATAAATTTTCTTCAAAATAAAAGAGATGTGCAGTTGAAAATTTGGTAAAATATGAAACCAAGAAGATAAGCAGCAGCAATGTGTTGTATTGATGCAGTGATACAGCAACAGATTCATATATGGAAACAAGAGAGCAGATACTCTGTATGCTGTTATACACTTGAGCATTAAATCTCTGTTTTATTACATTTAGCTGGCGATATAACCTCTTCTTATTTTTTGTATGTGGTGAGACTCTTAGGTACAAAGCAGGGTGGTTTCTCAATATTTTTTTTATTTCTGCTGCCACTTTTCCTAGACCTTAAAAATAATGTGTTGATCTAAAGATAACTTCTGGATTTTTTTTTTATCCAGTTTCAGTCTAAGAAAAAGGCTTTGTTTTTACTTTTTTAATGTAATTGGAAAAATAAATTGATTGGTAGGGTCAGTCACCAGTAAGTTTGGTTTCTTGTACTATGAAGAGCATATAATAACCACTGAGAATTGTATGTAGGAGTCTCTATGTGTCGCTGGACGGTCGTTCGGGACAAACTGAGATCTCTATGTTGAGGTTTTAGAACATGAGGTTTATTGCAGAAGGCATGGGGAGAGAAAGGCTTACTTGGGGCTGCAAGGCGCAGCTCCAAGCAGGCCAGAGCAGAGAAGGAAGAAAGCAGAATAGAGTGAAGAGAGCAGAGCAGAAAGAGTAGTGCAGAATGCCAGAATGAGCGTTTACAATACAATAAATCATCTTCTGTGTTGAATATTCTGATTTCCATTGGCCAATCTAGAATAAGCTACAAATCTTATAACATTTGCCTACAGCCTATAAGAATCATTACATTAGCCTATGGCGTTACACTTTAAACTCCAAAAGTTGCTTTTTGGACCCTCTGATAAGTTTGCGGGGTCTTCTCTGACCCTTGGACCTGCTTGCAAGCTGAAGGCATTGTTCCATCAAGTGGGGATTACCTCCAGCCGGCTATGCTATTGTTCTCAAGTTGTTCAGTAACTGAGGTTGGGTAACTCAAAGCTTGTCTTCATTTCAATGTCACCTACAGTTTTTGCTAGGTAGTCATATTTATACGTTTTCCCTATTCCAGCTTCCCCAACAACTGTATACTTACATGAATGATTGTTTCTACATTTCATCTTTTTCTGTTCCCTTTTCCAATATAGGGCCATGGCTTGAAGTATAATATCCTTCAGTTTGTGTTTGCTTAATTTTTAAAAAAAACCAGTAAAGGTTTCCCTTTACTGTTCCAAACAGCTTTTGTTCCAAAGCCATTTAATCATTATACAATAAAATGATTCTATTTCTAACTTACCTAAAATCTAGTTGGACTTTCCAGCAAGACTTCAATTTTTTTTTTGGCTGTGTATTAAATTCCAGTTGGCTTTGGAGCTAGAAATGTACTGCTTAAGCACATATTGAGATGAAAGTTTTCTTGTCGAGCTTCCTTTCCCATGGTTGCTTCTCTCACCTTTTACTCAACATATAATGCTCTATGTGACTTCCTGAAATTTTGTTGGTCATACATAAAACAATTGCAATTAAAAAGTCTGCATAATGAAAAGTAAAGAATTTTTTCTTGAAATGGTCCCAGGAATATATAGGAATTTTCTATCAATCAGTAATTTGCTGGGGATCCCAAGAACACTGAAACCCTGCACAGGTACAGAGGGTGCATTAGACTGGAGCACAGTTATTAGGATCTGTGAGCATCTGCTTTTGAAAGTGGAAGGATTATTTAAGTGTCCACAGAAAAAAGGTACGCACATTGTTCTACTTAAAAAATAATCTGCACATAAGTTTGGGGCCATATTGCATTTCCCTAACTAAAGAAATAAAGTTTTGCTTTTCCATACAGTCAGGTATTTGTTTTTACATTGTCTTGTTTCTAAACAGCCAAAACACTTCTTTTTTCCCTGATGTAGATATTTGAATTAGAAACTTGATATAACATTGGTGGTAAAAGGCAGGTTTCAAAAATGAAGCTTATAATGAGTTGATATTGTAATTATTTACTGCTGCATACTATTTTTTACTCAAGAAGCTTAAGGTACTTTGATCTCCAAGTAAGCACATGGCCTCTCTCATCCCTTTGTGCCAGGCAGAGGAGCCATGTTCCTGCTAGAGCTACCAGAATGCTGGGTTTGCTTGGGACACAACATCCCAGTGCAAGTGCACCACAGATGACCTGGAGCATCCCTCCAAAACCGTGTGGCTCACTCTGAGCAGGAAAGGAGCCATGTGCTGGATAGTCTGCAGTATCTGTTGATTTCTGGGCATTGATGAGGCTGATAGGACGTCCTGAAAGGGCCCCATGCTGAAATATGTTGTGACTTTTTCTAGCTCCCAAGGTATATGAGGCTGGGGAGGATGCAGAGATGGCCTTATTGGAGGTTGAAAAAAGAAACCTACCAGATCAGTTATTCCTGTATGTATTTCTGTAATGTTTACTGTAATGTTCTTGCATATTTATACTGCCTAGTTACTTCTAAAAACAACAAACTTTTAAAAAAATATGCTACACAAACTCCTGTGCAAAACCATCTCCTGTAGTGTCCTACCTGGTGTTGCAGTATAATTTTCCAACACAATTCCTAAAATGGTCAGCCCTGACAGAACTTCTGTAGCTTAGTCTTCACGAAAGGTTGCTCCCAGCAATAAGCAGCTAAAATAGTTCATGCAGTTATCACTGCTCTGACACAGCTCAACTTAAAGTTATGAATAGCAGTACTTATCTGGTAACAAGTTATTTAATTCTTAGTCTTCTTTCAGTCTTCAGACTATAGAGGTATTTCTTAGCTGCTGTATTGTCAGATCAGAACAGTGAGAATGTTACTTCATTGTTCTATCAGAATTACTACGAGAGGGACAGTTAGAATTAAATTAGAAGGTCTGGGTCCATTGATTGATTAGTTTAGATTAATCAACAAAATCAACTTTCACTTAAACCAATGGTCTTAAATTATTTGCCCTAGAATAGGGTTTCTTTTATATTTAGCTCAATCTCTTTGAAGAAATACAGGCTGTCTAAATTTTTCAGCAATGAACATTTTACCCAAATCACTAATAAATCTAAATCAGCTTTTCACATAATATAAATGTTTGCCTTTTTACAAGCAAGACTGCGTACCATGTGCTGCCTTTCTCTTTTCTATAATTAGCAGAAACATTTGGAAATTGCAATAACACTTTCTCTGTATCTTTACAAGAAGAAAATGACCTTAAAAGGGAAGAAAGGCAAGTCTAGGAAGGAGCACAGCTAATCTAAACATCACCCACAGCTTGCAATCAAGGACACCCCCTCCCTTCTCCAGCCAGATCCCTTCTGTATTTGTGTTTTGTTTTTGTTATTCAAACTCTCTCTCTTCACTACAGATTTCTCTACTTGGAAATATCATTGGAGATCACTGTACAGCAACAACAGATAAACCTGTTCCAAGCTGCAAACTGGGCTATGGGGTAAAAGTTTGGAATCAGTAAAGAACACGTACACCGCAGACAGAGGCCACCCCAGCTTGTAACTTTTAAGTTCATCTGTCATTTAGTAGTGTTCCCATTGATCAGGTAACTGTGTGCTGTCTCTATACCTAGTAGACACTTTTCAGATAAGAAAATTGTGAAGAAAAATATGACTTTCCGCTTGGAAAGCTGAATTTTGAACTGCTGTACACTGTCAAACTTCTTAACTACTGTCTTTACTAAAATTTCAGCCAGCAATACTTTGCCCAAGTTTTCTGACTGTAACAAAAGGTTCAAAACTCCTGGGTCCAAAAAAATACCGGGATGATTTTATGCCAGGAAGAAACAGTGTAAGAAATTAGAGGGACTTCTGCAGAAAGTTAGAACTGTGATTCTGCAAAAGTTTAGGGCACAGCAAGTAAAAATGCCTTTAAATGTGTTTTACTTGTCTGGAAATAAAGTCACAGCTCCAATTTCTGGACATTCAAACTCTTCCCTAGAATTCTTTCAGATACAGCCATTAGGCAGAAACCTGTTGGTTGATGTTAAGTTTGTACACAGCCTCGGTGAGTCCTCCTGCAAGATCCCCACCACCTGCAGAAATTTTGGCTAATAAACCAGCTAATTAGGTGGAAATGACATAAGGCTACTATGTATTGGTACTATTTAGGTGAAATCCCCGAAGCAATTGATTCTTGCAGAGATTGTGATCTCTAGAGTCCCTTCTTGCATACTAATGCTGTGGGAAAATAAGCTGCTTTTTTTTTTTTTTTTTTTTTTTTTTTTTTTTTTTTTAATACAATTCTTCCCCTTTTGCTAGTTAGAAACAGCTTTAGCAAAGGCCTGGGATGGTAGCAGCAACAGCAAACTGAAGGCTTTAAAATAAACTTGGCACTAAGCCTCACTGTCTTGCTCATTTACTGTTTGATTTGAGGTCAGTTGAGGCTTCCACTCAGCAAATGGCTGCGGTAAGTTAAGTATACTGAGAGATCCTAAACAGCTGTGAGGGACACAAATGCACAACATTCATTATTACCACTCAGACAGATCACTAAGATGGGAGCTTGTTCCCACAGGAATCAATGACTGACAATAGTTTCTGTGACACTAAAAAGCAACTTGATTATCAGGGTTTTGGCCCCTTTATGCCAAAGCTTTTTGATGGGAACTGTAAGGCTTGCCAAGTTGGAATGAGGACTTATTGTAGTGGAAAAAACAAAAGACAAAGGATGTTTAATTTGTGGTTGTAAAAGATGTGGATATAAAAGATGACTGGATTATAGGGAAAGTTTTTAGGTTTCAGAATAGTGTTGAGAACTGCAGGGGAAGAGCATTGGCCAGGTCATTTTGGCAAAGGAAACTATTGTTAATTCCTTAAGAGGCTTAGGGTGACACTTAAAACTAAATTTAAGGTTATGGCAATGTCTCAGCTGTGGAAGTACTTCATCAAGTCCTTCAATCCCAAATACTAACAGTAAATGTAACTCCTCCCCACTTCCCCTGCCTTTACTTCAGCTGAAATTCCACTTTAGAAGATGACAAATCATAGACCACGCAAATCTAATGGGGAAAAAACATATATTTGCGTTTGCTTCTTGACCTTAAATACAAACCTGTCGCTTCCTGGCTTTTTTGAAGCGCCTACCCGGATCACAGGCGACCCAAAGCCGGTGCGACCCCAGTGCCCCAGACCGTCCTTTTGGGGGTGGTGGCACCAGGAGAGTCACAGGCGATCCCACGGGTGGGTGCTGGGTTTGGCGAAGGGTAAGGGATAAGTTAAAAGGCGCAGGAATCCGAAGGAAAGGAGGGACTCGAGGTGTGAGCAGACGGTGTGGTTCATTCACACAGCGGGAGCTCAGGGACCCAGAGCCCAGAGCTGCCCCTGACACAAGCTTTTACCTGGAGGCGAAGAACCAATCAGGCGAGGGTCCAGGGGAGGAGTTAGGGAGGGTCCAGGGCTAACAGTCCAATACCTAGGGAGAGAGGGAGGAGTCGAGAGGGGGACAACAAATCAGTAAGTGACAACTGAGCAACTAAAGGGGAACTTGGGGGCAGACCTCTAAGGTCCTGGACTAGACCACTGCTTCTTCCATCCCTAGGTGGGGCTCCTTGGTCCTGGGAGCCCTCCACCAGGATCCCTGTTTGTCTTTGGTATCTTCCGGGGCCTGCAGGCCTTTATTGTTGTGGTGAACAACCCCAACACAAACCTTACAGTACCTTTAGCTCCTCAATCTCAGACATAATGCTAATAAATTTTATCCTGTGTACAGCCCTCACTCAGCCTGCAATTTCGCCAATATAAACTGCTCTTCAATTCCCACTATTCCCAGCCATGGGACTTCTGAGTCCCAAGCCAATCTACAGTTCTAGTTTTTATCTCAGTCTTGCAGGATCCATCAATAGATCCAGTTTTCAGCCCTTCCTGTTGATCTTTCAACCTAACCCTAATCTGAACTAGGGTTTTTGAGGAAAGTGCAGGAAATCAAAGTGGCCATTTTCTGTCATTTTTAACCTTAATCTAACACACAATATTGACTGATGCAAAATTAATTAAGGCAGATCCTGGAGAAGAAATGAACTGAATTATATTTAAAGGTAGTACTTGACACACCAGAGTCTAAGGAAAAAATTTTTATTGTTCCACAAGGCTTATGGGTCTAAGATGAGGACTCAATATTTACAGGCATGAAGCAGTTCAGATTTGTCCAAAGATGGATGTTGCTGGTCTCTCTTTTCACTGAGGCTTAGACAACAGCCAGGAACTAAACTGTCAATCAGAGGTACTATTGGATCCTGCAGTTTCTTAGCTAAGACTATGACTGGAATGAACAGAATGATATGGTTTTACGTAGACACAATATGCTGGGCTGGTTTTAGGACTCCTGTCATGCTTGAGCTTTATAATAAAACCCCAAAGCCGTTACATTCTGTCTAGCCCATGCTGCTAAAATAAAGATGTATGGTAAAAAGATAGATATTTGAAAGATAATTATGAGATAGGGTATGGGTAGCTCGACTGTAAGATTGAGCATAAACAAAGATTAAAATGTAAGGCACTGTTCACAAAGGCAGCAGTGCTACAGTGAAGACTGCTGCTAGCAGAAGTGGAGAACAGTGAGAATTCCATTAGCTTTGGTTATGTCTGGAAAAGTGGTGGCATATCACTTACACAAGTTCAATGAGTATCAGTGAAAATCAGCTAAAGCACTCTTAAAAATAAATTTGGCAGCACATACACTTCAGTGCTGTCACCCCTGAATACAGGAAACAAACAGCCATCTTTTGAGGCAGGATTTCTTTTGGCTCATTGAAAGGCCTTTATCCTGTTCCCAGAACTTGACCTAAATAAAGTTACTACTCCTCTGTTTCCGTCCTTAAAAGCTTCTGAAATGGGTGTATTCAACCAGGGACCGCCCTTGAATGGTTGGATTGCATCCTCTTCCCCAGTCAGTCTTTGTAAATCCTGAATATTGCTACACATAGGAGTTGCCAAATTTTCCCCTTCTGGCTGTAAACAGAAGGAGTGCAGTGAGCTCCAAATTTTTTTTTAAAAGCTTTCTAACCTCCCTCAGCATTTCACATTTCTTCTCTCACCACGACTGGCTGGCTGTCAGTGCGGAAGACACAAACATCGTGAACACTAAAGCATTATTTGCAGCCAGTCCTTGTTTGTAGCTGCACGTATGGCAATTTTTAATGATGTGTTTTTATTGCGCTAAATTAAGCCTGGGTTCTTGGGAGTAATTGCAGTGGCTTCCTCTAACGCAGCAATAATCCCTGTTCAAGTCAGCATACGTGACGCGTAGCCTTTGGCAACCAGGACAGCCAGTGTTTATCCGCAGAGAGGATTTTCGACCCCAGTCCCCACTTTGGGAAGCGATCGGGGATCGGTGTTGTTTGGACTCCCAGCCAGTGATTTCGGCGGGGAAGCGCCCTCGGCTACGTGCGTGCGGCAGGCAAGCGCCCGAAAAACACCGCCGGGACCAGGCGCGGCCGAAAGAGCCGCTGCCAACGCTCCGCCGAGCCAAGCTGCAGGAACAGTGTCCGGGGCAGGGGCAGGAGCAGTGTCCGGGGCAGGGGCAGGAGCAGTGTCCGGGGCAGGGGCGCTGTCCGGGGCAGGAGCGGTGTCCAGGGCACGGGCGGTGGCCGGGGCAGGGGCGGTGTCCGGGGCACGGGCGGTGTCCGGGGCAGGGGCAGGAGCAGTGTCCGGGGCAGGGGCGCTGTCCGGGGCAGGGGCGGTGTCCAGGGCACGGGCGGTGTCCGGGGCAGGGGCGGTGTCCGGGGCACGGGCGGTGTCCGGGG
>VYZT01004795.1:0-68002 GCA_013400735.1 Pomatostomus ruficeps | reverse complement strand
GCGGCGGGAGGGCGGCCACTTCCTCGGGGAAGGTAACGGAGGAAACCCCCGGGGGTGCCCGGCCGCCGGCCGTGCCGGGAGGGGCGGAGCGGCGGGGCGAGCGCCTCTCCATGAGGGATGGCCTTGGCTGCTGCCCGCTCCTGCAGCCCCGCCCGGCTCCTGCCGGGGCCGGCACGGGGTCCCGCTCGGCCGGGCCGCCTGAGCCGGGGGCTGCCGGCGCTCCTACACACCCTGAGCTGGGCTTGCAGGCAGAGCCGCCCAGGCTGGCGTGCCGTGACTCGAGTTCTCGCAAACAAAAACATTTTTTAACCATGTGATGGAGGCGGGTGAATGCAGAAGGAAACTGCCCTTCTAGGTTGGTAAAAGTTACTTGAAACGGTTTCATTATTTTTTCCCCCTTATTTTAGGCATCCATTGTCATGATTTTTTTCCCATAAGTAAGGAATTCAGGATCTCCTACTTATGCTCTATGGCGTGGGTTGTTATTTTATTTCGCTAAGATGAAATGTCATGATGGCATTTTCAGGCTGGTGAATTTTACTGTTGTGGTTTCTTAAAGAAAAACCCGGGGAGAAGTTCACTTACAGCTTTTCCAATCTTGCTGTTCCAGTAATACTTCCACAGTGTTTTCCTCTTGCTGTGTGTTGTCAAACGTCAAGTAACTCTAGTCATTTTCCATGTGCTGTTCTAGTATATTTAAGTATCTTACATGCAAGAGAACACTCAGACAATTGTCTGCGGAGTCAAATAGAGCTTTAAATATACCTCTTGTTACTGGGGAATGGTTTTGACCTAGTGGAAGGAAGACGATCACTAGGTAGTTTGTGAGGGGTTTTTTTTAACTCATACCTTTATAACCCATGTACCAAAATAACACATTGTAGAGCAGTTGCTCTTCACCCTTTTTAAGAATACATACCACACTTCTGAACTGCCTTTCTGCCATGTAGACTAAAACATGCATGTTGTCATAACTGTTGCCTTTATTTGTTCTTTATGCTAATAAAAGACTATGTGTTAATGCTACATTCACAAAAGTTTGCCTCATGAAGGACTATGTACATCATGCAATAGTAATTGTTTTATTTAGCAGCTAAAACAAATAGTATATTCTGCCTGTTTTGACAATGTTTTTCTTTTCCAGAATTGCAGGAAAAATGAATTTATGGAATAAAAATCTTTACATCTGTCCAAGGAAGCAGAATTGGGTCTCTTTTAAAGGTGCCAAGTTATACATAATATGACAATGATACTGGTATATAAAGCAGTCCTCACCACACAGAATATAGAAATAATAGCAGAATTAGAAATAACTAGAATTCTACAGAAATAATAGAGAATAACTACAGAGAATCAGCAATTGTAAGGTTGATGGTTACTGTCTGGTTTGGAAGTAGTGGTAGCTCAAATTATTGTCTGTTCCAGGGAATACAGTTAGGAAATGTAGTCAGAGTAGTAAACATACTGTGTTTTGGCAGATTTGCAGTTTTAGGATTAACCTGTGTGGCATTTTGTTCTTGTCATTGTGAGTGCTCAGGGGTTTGAGCTCACTGCTTAGCTGGAATGTTAGATAACATCGGCATATCATCCAAATGCAGAAGAGTTTTTTAATTAGTCATTCATATCAACAATTTTTTCCTAAGTTGATATTTACAGGAAAGAACAAACTTGCTTAAACCTTGATATTTATTGTTCTGCATATATTACATGAAGGGAGCCTAAGGATGTTTTCCTATCCAATAATTGCACAATCTTGCAGTTATTTTTTTTCTAATTTGTTTTAATGTTTTTTGGTTTTTTTTAACTCTTGATCAAGGGAAGTTTTGGCTGTCATCTGTTTATTCTTACAAAAATCAAAACTTGAAAGGACAACTCCCTTTTTTAAGAAAAGAACAATTTTTTTTGGTGATAAATGCTGTTCATTGTCTCTTTAGTATTCTGCGTGTTTAGAATTAAAGTGTGCTGTGGGAAACATTTAGCACTTGCAGAGATCTGCAGTTTTGAAGACATGGTTATGAGGGATAGAGGAAAGTGCAGAATGATATTTGCTCTAAATTTATGAGTTGAGGCATTCATCTGTAACCAGAGAAACTCTAGTCCAGCTATGGATGTCAGATGTTTACGTATATTGGATGTTGAAATCATATGCTGTATTTAAGAAAATTACATCAATTTTTTAAGACATGTATGTGCATGAGAATTCCACTGTCAGTGCATATTGTTTTTATAATAGTACAATACCTACCGTGTCATATATTTTGAGTAGAAACGGCAGCCATTCCAATGCAGTGGGGAGACTGAAAGATAAAGTGAGGGTGGTTATTTCTTTGGGCTAGAAGATTCAAAGTCCCAGGCCAGTGTTCTGTGGCTTTTGGGTTTTGCCAGGTGGTCTGATAGGAAGCTTTCAGCAAGGCTTGGCCTGCATGAGATTCGCTGGGTTGTTGCTTATGGAGGGAACAAGTTCCCCTCTCTAGGAGGATAAGGGGCCAGATGAGACTCCCCTGTGCTCCTGAAGGATCAGATACTTACCTCTGCTGTCCCAGGGAGATGTTGCAGGTCTGCACCCAGGACCTGTCACTTACAGCCCTTGAGCATTTCTGGCTCAGATCACATGAGCTGTGTGGGGTTTCTTCAGGGCTGATGCTTGCTTACCTACAATGAAAGCTGATGCCTGCTATCCAGGAGGGTTTGTGATATGCTGTGGTAACTGTGGAAACAGGTTGGTTATGTTGAGCTTTAGAATCTGAGAATAGGTTTAGAAAAAAACCCCTAAATTCATGTATATACCTTTTTTTCCTCCTGAGTGCACCTGTGTCTATCTGTGTACTTTGTTTTTGATGTCGATTCTTCAAAACTGGACATAACATTGCTCAGCCTGGAACCTAAAAGTATTTTGTGCCTGCTGTCAAAACTAAATAAATACAAGCTGAAACTTATGCTTGAATTTGTTTCTGTGAGTTTATGATGGAACACTCATCTGTGCCTTTACCCACTTACTTTCATCTAAATAAACTGTAGGTACTAGTCAAGAAGCATGCTCCATAAAAGGACAGAGAATTTACTTGGGCTGTGTATTTTGAGATGATGGAATACAATCTACTGACACTTTACATTTTTGAGAAGGGAAAAAATAAATTATATAAAACCCATAAACCTGTATTGTAAAATGTTGATCCATTGGTGCCCAGAGAAATTGTGGATGCCGCTTCCTCGAAGTGTTGAAGGCCAGGTTGGATGGGGCCCTGAGCAGCGTGGTCTAGTGAAAAGTGTCCCTGCCTGGGGAGGAGGTGGGAGGCTTGGAATTGGATGATCTTGAGGCCCCTTCCAACCCAAGCCATTCTGTGATTCTGTGATTTTCATGTAGCTCCTAATTTGGTGTAGATGGAGCTTGCTTGAAGCTTGACAGATACAGTATCACCAATTAAAGCTCAAAAGCAGGTTCAGCCTATGTTCTTGCAATTTGTTCAGATGAGCAGAGCCTTAATCCTTCCAAAAATCCCCATTTCTAGTTTTGGGGAGGGGGGAGGAGAGAAAAGGAGGTGTCTTGTTCACACTTAGCTGCTGCTGCTGCTGTTCTCAGTGGTTTCTTGGAGGCCTAAACCAAACAATACAATACAGCTCAATTTAGAAACAATTATGTTATTCAGCCTGTGGTGTGTTCATCTTCCAACATTTCCAGTTCATGATCCTGTGATTTTGTTCATATAAACCAAAAGATTGGTACATTTATAGAGTAATAAAGGTATTCACATTATTGTAATACAATCAGTGAAAATATCTGAAGTAAATTCTGATCATAGGTTTCAAGGGTTGAGCACCTGATTGGTTGAAAACATTGGTGATAGTTAAGCACATTAAATCTAATTTTTAAAGTGTGTTGAAACTTAAAGTAATCTGACTTCTTGGCCTCAACTCTATGAACTCTTTTAACAAAACAAGTAAAATTTCTTAATTTAAAGGAGGAGATTCTTGTAAGGCTGCATAAGAAGGTAAGCTCTAGTTGCCATTTGCTGTGGAGAGATTTTAACAGAACTAAAAATATTTGGGGCTAAACCTTAGGAGGATAGGCAAAGTAAAAATTCTTTTGAGGCTGTTCTAAAAAGTATGATACAATGTTAATTTCTGTAACTGAGATCCATTTTTTCTTTTTTTTTTTTCTCCAAAGCTAAACTACACATGCCCAAAATAAGTAGCAGTCCCATTATTACAAACAAACAAACAAAAACCCCCCAGCAAACCCTGAAGAGTTACATTTCTTCATACCTCTTTTAATGCAGATAGATCATGTTGTGCTGTTCCCACTGGGTGGTGCCATATTCCCTGTGTATAGCCAGCGGCTGCCTAGTGCCTTGCAGCTGCTTGCATGTTTCATTAGTATTTAGTATAATCTGTTCTGCTTTTGAAAATAATCCAGAGTTTTACTTATTTTCCTGATCCCGGTCTTGTTCTGAAGTAGGTGGTGACTAGAAATGAACATAAAGCACAGTAGGGTGTTGACAGTTGAATAATTGTGTATTGTAGGTATTTTGTTCCTGCAAGGCTGTTGCTGTCTGGACAGTGCTAGATACCTTAACACCTTTCAGGTGTAACAAAACTTAATGAGTAAAGGTGGATAACTTTGAATTCTACAACCCAATGCCTCTTTAAGGAGTGGAAAGAAACTTTGGTTACAAAGTGCAATAACTCCTGGTGTTTTGTTCTTCAGCCCCTCCAAGATGTACACCTAGCATGCATTTTGGTGCAGTTAAATGGTAGCAAGTTTCTCATTACTTTCTATCTGCTTATTAGCATTAATCAGCTTACACTGAGCAGACAACCAAAGATCAATAAAACAGTGGAGAGTTGCCTATGAAACTGCAAAATTAAAAGGATAAACATAAATAGATACACTTGCATTCCTCTGGATTTGGCAGGTATATATTTTTCTTATAACTAGAGGCCAGTTCTGATTGCTGTGAGAGTCTAATTAAAGCCCTTGTGGTTATAATGGCAAATTTGCAATAAATGCATTGTTTATGCAAATCCTTTATTTACTGTTTTTCCCATCCCTCGCTTCCAAGTGATGGTAGCATGCCGTAGGGTTCAACAATTTTTTCAGTGGCAAAAACACTGGGAAGTGACAAGTAACTGGGATGATCCTTTGGTTAAGGTATTGCCCTGGTTACTATTTTGATGTAGTTTCCTGCCTATTCTTCTGGTATGGTAGAAAATAGCAATCAGTAGAAGACAGTACAGTAGAGAGGGTCAAAGCAAATGGGAAGATGGTATTAGATTATACAGATTACACATTTTGTTGCTATCAGCCATTATTCTCTCGTCTGTATTTCCTTTAGTCTTAGTTCTACCCTCTGTCAGAAAAGAAACTCTTTTTTACATGAGGTAAATTTCCTTTTAGTTGCTTTGCTCTGGCTTCATCTCCATCATTAAACCAGACATTTGCTTAAAATCTCTTAGTACGGTAGAAGTTCCCACTGAGAAACTCCTGTGCCTAAGCAGACCTACAGGGAGAAATAAAGCACATTTTTGAAAGTTGCCTTTGAAAATTCTGATTTTCTTATATGTGATAAAAAAATTTTAAAAAGCCTTGGTGATTAACAGCTTTAAGTGCTGAGAATGGCTTTCTTGTAAACTATCTAGTTCTAATTCTGGCATAATTTCAAAATATAATTCCATAAAAGAATTTTTGTAGGATATATAAATAGACTAAAAAGTCTCAAATTCAGCCTGGATTTTAATAGAATTAAAACTTGTTTCCATGGTTCTGTGTTTCAGCTCTACCAAAAGGGAAATTGAAACAGTCTGCTTTAAGTCTGGTAGAATATAAACATGTGGTGTATGAGGCAAAAGGTTTTCTGCTTTTTGGGTATCTCTTTTGGCCTTGAAAATGCAGGGAAACGTTTCTGAAAATCAAACCAGTTATGAAGGAGTTACTGAACTAGGTGTGATAAATTATCAGTTTTGTCTTACATTAATGCTAGGTATTTAAGTAATACAGTAAATTCATCTACCACTTAGAGAATCTAAGGGGAAAATGGTTTATTGGCAGCAGAAAAAGTAGCATTAAAAATCAAAGTGTGCTTTTCTCAGGCATGTGAGCAAGGTTTCGTACATGGCATACAGAATTGGAGCTATTTGTTAGAGCTGTAAAAACAAAGGGCAGCTACTCAGGGCTTTGCTGAGACTTGAGGAACGTGGGACTCCAGAGCCTGTGGCAAACTCAAACTCTCAAAAACTTGACCCCACTCAGTTCCAGTGAGGGGAATTCAGCCTCCCCTACCTCTGTTTTTTAAAGATCAATAGCAATTCAGCCTTGGCAAGATTGAGACAGATCCTATTTCAAAACATCAGAGATTTAATTTTGTTCACAGGCAGCAGGGAGACTTTTGTGACAGAATCAGTGTGAAGGGTAAGTAAATTTGAATATTTTGAGTGCACTGAAAGAAGTTCAGTTAGAGTGATGTGCGATAAGAACACTGTGCAGTAGCACATTCAGATAACTGAGAATTGTGTCCAAAGTAGGACTTGAGACTTTTCTTCATTGTAACGTTGGTATAAAAGGTAAGGAAGCTAGCAAAATCTTTTAAATGCTTTATTTTTGAGATTTTTTTGGGATATATTTTCCTTCTCATTCTATTACTATTTTTTAAAAAAATGAGTATTTTATTCCTTGACCCCTCACTGTTTGTCTGACCCCACAGTGCTTATAATATTAAACTCTTCCAGGGGAATTTCTAAGCATGAACTTAAGATACTCATTTACCTTGTTAAAGGACCTCATTTAATACAGCAAATGGAGTTACTTAAAATATTTAGACATAGTTAAAATTTTGAATTGACACTTAAAGTGTGCTGGTTCATCCAAAATTTATGACAAAGATTATAAGAGTTAGACTTTCCTCTAACTGATTTGTGAGTAGGCGATCTGAAAATTGCCTGGCTGCTTGTGGTTTGGGTTAGTTAGTTGCCATTGAAGCCCACATGTGCGTCAGGTTATCTTAGTAGCCCTGTGGTTTTTAAAAAGGTAGCAGTAAACTGAGAAACACCCTCACCTTACTGGGATTTGGAGGTTTGGAAGTTGCATATCTGTGTTTTAGGGTCAGACTAAGGCAGGGATGAGACACCCAGCACCTTTATGGCTGCTGTTGTGCCCTGGATCTCCTGCGTACCTTCCCTTACATAACACAGAACAGAAAAATTAAAACATTGAGCAAGGTGTACAACAAGCTGGTAGCGGGGAGAGCAGTGGCTGAGCAGAACCTTTGCTGCAAACAGCTCTGCAGAGACAGTGGGAGAGGCAATCTTATTTTTTTCATTTATTCATGTGGTTTTTGTTCACCGCTCTTAGTGGTGATGAGAAATTTCATCAACCCAGATTTTGTTTATTATCTTTTGAGATCAAACTGGTAATTTCTTCACTCTGACTCCTTTGTGCAATGTGTGTGTAGTTCTCTTCTGTGTCAAGATGAGTCTGTGCTGTTGGCAGCCTGTTGGATTATATTTCTTTCATCCCTGCAGTACAGCTGTAATAAAATAGTAACTGTAGGTTTTCCTTTGTGTTTTGTTGTTGTGCCTCATCAGACTGAATTTCAGAACCTCCTCTTCTAGTCTCTGCTTACCTTCTTCCAGCCCTAGATCTTTGCATGTGCTGTATTACTTACTATATCTTCGTCTGGTTTTCAGAGTCACAGAAAAGATCAGGTTGGAAGGGACCACAGAGGGTCATCTGGTTCAACCTCCCTGCTCAAGGAGGATCAAAACCGAAGTTTTCCTTTGCTTCGTTCTGGTCTCCTTCTTTTGCCAGGGCCATTTATCAGTTATGTGGAGATCTGTGGTTTTATTCTTTTGTTTAGTTATCTGTACAGCCACCTCTTATGCTACTTTGATCATATGCATTAAACAAGGAGCCAGAAACTGCAGTCATGCAGATTTTGAAAGAGCTCTCTGTGAAGCTTGAGCTGTGAGTGGTTACTTGGTTTCTTTGCTCTCCAGCAATTCCGTACATTCCCTATATGTGGATTCTGCTGCACAACCATCTGGAGTACATAACAAGTGGGTTGCAAAAACAATGAAAAACTTCATAATTTCATGCCTAGAAACTTATTTTAATCTTTTAGATAAGCATTTTTGTGGTGAAGAATCACAAAGACAGGTTTTGAATAAAAAAATATGGACTTTATTAAAGGAAAAAAAATGCTATCCTAGAAGTTAAACTAGGACCTGGATATTCTAATAGACTCTTCCAAAATTCTTTTCTTCTTTAATTAGGAAAGCCAACATGATCAATTTACAGAAGATCAGTACTATTCAAATATTTAACTTATCTTTTTTTTATGGTTGAATTTTCCATGTTTTCAGATGATTGTGTATTTGCTTCCCAACAATAAATAATTAAACCTATGTTTTACCACTTGGAATATGAATAAAAACAAGATGAAGAAAAATACTGATACAGAAATGGGTTTAGCTCTAAAAACATGTATTTGCTGTTGTATGAGTCCTTTCTCAAAGGACATTTGTGCTTGTTTTTCTTTTCTGCAAAGATGACCAGGTGAATGGAAAACATTTGGCGTTCTTGGCTTTACTGTAGTCTCTGGGAACGGAAAAGTTGAAATACTATAAAAATTGCGTCGTTGTCTTACGGCATCCAAAATACTATGGATTTCCGGTGACAAATTGTGCTAGCAGAAGAATGATGTGAACTGATACGACAATTTTTTCTCTTTTTGAAACTTATTTGTTAAATGCATCTTGTGAAGCAAACTGTGGTGAGAAGCACTTGTGTAATTATGTGGATATTACCTGGGTAGTGAAACCTGATTTTTTGTGGTAATGGCAGATTTTTGTAACTCCCTTAAGAAGTATAGTGAATTCAGCTCTCTGAACACAGTCCACTTTGATTGTACTGTTCCCTAAATTAGTATTTCTTGGAGATGGTAGCACTCTCTCTTTCCTGTATGAAACTATATCATATGTGAATATATATGTATATGTTGAAAATATAGTGATACACATTCTGTTGCACAGATGTTTTATTTCAGTAGGAAAGTTATTTAATTCATAGATCAGTATATAACATAAAGAACAGTAAAGAGCTAGGCAATTCTCATGAAAGATGATATGAATGCAAGGTGTTACTGTTTACCTGATTATTAAAGGCAAACCAGAACCATACCTTTTGGGATTCAGGTTTGACTGCAGGCCACAGTGGGAAGGTTGAGGCTGAGTGGTGCAGAGAACTCAACAGCGATAAATATTGATTACAGAAGAAAGCGTTTCAGAATGAGATTTGACCAAACCTGTTTGAGGGAACAAAAAAACCCCAAACATCTCATGCCAAGTTACTCTCAGCCCCTTTTCCAAATGTGGTTGTAAGCTCCTTAAGGGAATTAATGATGATGGAGGTGGTAAGGTTACACGGCAAGGAGGTTGCAGCTATTTAAGAAGGCAGAGAGAAGGAGGAAGGTCATAGAAAAGGAAGGCAGGCAAAAAAAGAGACAAGAATTAAAGCTGGAGGAGGATGAACTGTAGAAATGGCAGATGACAGAAGTGCATGCCCCTCAAGCAGCAGCAGTTGGAAATGGGGCAGTAGGAAGCACGGGGCTGGGAGTAGGAAAAAAGCCAGAAATCCTGACAACATGGCTCAAAACTGCCAGGGTGCAGTGAGGACTGCAGGGACACCCCGTGGGACTGGCAGTCAGGAGCAGACAGCCGGGGGCTCGAGGGCAGCCCCAGCCCTCAGCATCAGGCATCTCCCTGGGGACAGGCTGAGGCTGCGACAGGACAGGGGCCCGTGGGCATGTGAGGGTCAGGATCAGATGCAGCCCTGTGATGGCAGGACATGGCCATGGTGATCCTGCATCGCTACAGACAGTTGTTGGTGAGTAAAATGGGGAAGGCAAGATGTGTTTGTGGCTGTATTTTGCCAAATGCATGAGGTCAATTAAATGTCATAAAATTCCATAAACTTTGTTATGCACTTGTATTTGTTGATGTATGCTGTTGTCTTCTTGTATTGTTTAAAAGTGGTTAGAATGTGTAAACAATTAGAAATGTGAGACGAAAATACAGTGGTAAGATTTGTAGCTTCTGAAACTATGTACTGATCTTGCTTACCTTATTTATAATCAAAATAATCAAAAACTGTGTGATGCATAATTGCTCAGCAGTGTGAAAGAGAAAATAGTTTTCTGCCTCATTTTATTTTTCATTTTGGTAAATAATAATATTTCACAATTATGATAAAATAGGCTGCATGTCGTCTGGAAATAAGGAAAGAGTTTGAGCTTTCCCCTTAAATGTTATTCTTACTCTCTAATCATTGCATTAATACATCTCCCAAAATACTCTTGCTCTAGCAAATTTCCCTAACTGTGGTGCTTGAAAACTGGTCATGCATTTATGTGCAATGTGAAGTTTAAGATATTCCTTTGGGCATACTTTTGCTCAGAAATGTTTTAACGTCATTAATAATGTATAAGTGTAATGGGCTTAAGCAAGCCATAGACTAGGTCACTTCTGATCTGCACAATAATTATTCCTACATGGCAATTAGTATTACAATAAGTATGTAAAAATGGTGGTGGTGGTGGGAGAACATACATGTACGGTATTTTTGGGGGCTAGATAACCTTCTAATTGATGACACGACCCATTTCAATACGTTTACTCTGGTATGGTATTAAAAACCGGTTTTCTGACCAAAGCTCACACTGTTTGCTGTAAGAGAAGAAGAAGGGGTAATGAATATTAGTGGAAAACTGTAAGAAAAAGAATCTTACTTTAAACTAGGCTGTTTAAGGTAATTGTGATCGTTCACCATGGCAATTGTGGCTGCCTCTCTGTGGGTCACTTTGGGCAACTTCTACTGTGTATGAACCGACTCGGTAAGTGAGACATGAGCATTTGAAGACTGTTGAACACTCAACAAAGTGAGTGTTTGTTGCTCAGCAGATATTAAAGACAGGTGGGTTTAATGTGTCTGGTCTGCAACAGGAATCTGAAGAGTCTTTGCTGGCCAGGCAGCTGTGAATAAGGTGGAAGAGGGCCACCCTTCTTTGCCCCTTTAAATAAGTTTCATTGCTGCTAGGTTGCTGTCTGCCACCTTCTTTGGACTTTGATGCCTTTCCACATTGATGTTTTTCCTCTTGAATCCTTAAGCTGGTAGCTAATCTGGTGTCATCAGTCCTACCTTTTTTTGTGGTTTTACCTTTCTCATCATGCATGGCTGTCCTCTGAACTTTCTCCGAGGTCTTTCCCATATCTTCGTAACTTCCTTAGAAGTCAAACTGAACCAAGGTGAGGCTGCTGTGGCATGTCTGAGCCACAGCAAGACTGATCACCTAGTGGGACGTCACAGAGCAAGAACAGTAAACACTGAGGTCACATACTATGAGACATCAAATGAGAAACTTAAGTGAAATTAATTATTCCTTATATTTTAAGTGATTTAGGCGTCTTTAATATTGTGGAGGGTTTAAAATAAATAAATAAAATATATTTTTAAAAATAATTTTCAAAATTTTATTTTAATGCTGAACATTTGCTTTGTGGCAGTGCTTCTGTTGCCACTACTACACTTGTTAATAATGTGTTATGAGAAATGCAGTTTGAAGAGGCAGGAAATACCACTCCTGGCGTTGAATGCTCAGTTCAAATCTCCCAGCAATTTTTTGTGAAGATTATCCAGATACACAGCCTGCAATTGTCCTTTCTTCTGTTCTAGGTAGTGGGCCCCATCATGATCGAAGTTGTGTTTACAACCAGAGCAACATAGTAGATGGAGTTTATTGCCTCCCAATAGCACACTGGATTGAAGTCTCTGGACATACTGATGAGATGAAACACACAACTGATTTCTATTTTAATATTGCAGGACATCAAGCTATCCATTACTCCAGGTAAAAGAAATGTGCAGAGCTTGGCTGGCATCAAATGTTGCAAACAGAAAATCTGAACTGACTTGTCAGAAAACTGCATTTGAAGTAGTGAATGTTTGTATGTATATAACAGTAAACTTTAACAAAGATTCAGCACTTTTTCGCAATTAAATGTCAGTTTAGCAGATCCTAAGTTCAGGAATACCTGCACCCTGTACAGGTATGTTATGTTGCATCACATCTGAAAATGTTTTGTGGTAATTTATAGACAGTCATTTTCCAAGGCTTGTCTATGTATATATGTAAAATTGCATGTATGGTATGTGTTTGGTTTGGGATGGTTTTACTGAAGAACATCTCCTGGGAAACAAAAAGAATATAATCCAGCACCAGAACCTAAGGATGACATCCTGTCACTCATGTGTGGCTGCAATTAGTGACAGGTGCTGTAGATGACTTCTCCTTCTGGGCATGTGTTTAACAAAATACTAAAACTTAGACAAGTCTGAAAATGTTTGTATTCCATAGTGTTCACTTGAGTCCACTGTCCCACAAGTGAGGCATCCTGGTTTGAATTAGGAGACAGTAAAGGTCAAGGAGGACAACCCCCCCTTCCCCAGAAGGGCTGCAGGTGAAGCACAGGCTGTATTTAGAGCAACAGCCTGAGCACTGGTGGTTAACAAAATGGCACTGAGGAATTTGGGACCCTTTGTAACACTTTTCCTGTCTACAGTCAATGGATACAGCAGCAAGTTTGTGGATTGATAACAGTTGTGTGAATGCTGGCAGTCCTGATATGCCACATGCATTACAGAGTAGTTAGTTATCCCAAAGGGATATGTGGTTTTTTTTTTGAGAAATAAAACCACCTTGTACTTTCATCACCCCTGTATCAGCTACACCAACCTCACCATCTTGTCTCCTCTTTGTGCTCTCTCTCCACCCTCTCGCAGGGTAGGAAGGAGAATTGTCTTTTCCCCATCAGACTTGCAGTGTGTGAGTGAAAGATTTCTTCCCCTTGGTATCTTTTGGAATAGCACAGATTCATAAACACTATCAGGTATATGCAGGTATTTGTGGGACCTTTTCCCTGAGACCCCCTCAAGTTATATAGTATGCCTGACAGACTGTAGTCTTATGTGGATCTTAAACATCTGTTTCCAACATCCTATCAGAGTAAAGATCTTGTTTATTCCAAAGCACAGATTTGTCAATCCCAAATAATCTTTGCCTGGCAGAGAAATTTTTTGAGGAAGAAGAACAGCTGTCAGACAGTGAATATCTAAGTACCAAAGGCTAACTTATCTTTCTTTCCAGAAGCAGCAGTGATCCATTTAATGCTGCCTTATCTGCATGACTGTGTTTCAAAGATTAGGTAAAAAGCAGATTCTGCTAGAGAATATTTGAAGGAAATTTTCTGAGCTGTGTAGTCTTTTGCAGATGAGAATGTTCTTCTTCATTCCCTTCTCACACACACATACCTTCATTGAAAGGCAACCTTATATGTATGTATATCTTAGTAATTCTTATCTCATTTCCTTGAGCTCTATTAAGTAAGCATACTCTGTAACAGTCCTGTCACCTAATTACTTCTAATATTTTGAAGATATGCAGTCTTAAATGTTTTTTTTAATTATTAATGGTTGGGGGCAGATTCACCATTCTAGTCATTATAATAAAGCAGCCCAAAAAACATAGCTATTTGATGGATTTTTTTGTTGTTGGCAGAACAGCTGAAGTGAGCTGATGAAAATGCCTTTATTTTTGCAATGGATGTATTGATTCACAGGAGTACTATGAAGATTAATCTAATTTTAAAAAAAACAAACAAACCTATATACCCCCTATCCTCCCCAAAGCAAAAAAAACCCCAAAAAAACCACTAACCAAACAGAAGCAAAAAGGCAGTCCCTCTGCCTGTACAATTAAATCTCAGATCATAGTTTTCTGGCTAAGATTACTTTTTTCCATGCTGTAGGGAAGGCAGCAGTGCTGCTGGGAGCATTATGATCACAAATTCTGAGTCCTGTCACCACTGGTAGGATCTTTACAGAGTGGTGGAGGCTGGAAAGAAGTGATTTATCAATGAATACTTTTGATGTGAGCCCCCCCTGTATGTTGCTCCACTTAATCAGATTGCCATGTGTGAATTAATGAGAAAGGAAGGTTTTCCTCTGTCAAAGGGGCTTCCCACATGAGCCCTGGGACTGATTTTACTTTTCCTCTGTCGAATCTCAATTAGAAATAGTTGCTCTGAGCTTTGCTGCCATCTTGCTTCTTCATAAAACACGAATTTCTGTTTTAAATGGGCTGCAACAGGATGAGAGGAGCCTACTTCTGGCTGGGACCAAAACAAAGTTTGTATTATGCTGAGGCTGATGATGATACTCTGTGGAATCAGATTTTCCTTATTTTATATAGACTTATCACTCATAAGTCAGTGAACTTACATTTAAAATTATATTTAAAGAACTCATTTTGTGTTGGACATTCAGACAGGAGAGTATATAATGTGGTTTTTAAGCGCAGCAGGATTTGAACTTATTTCTTGCAAATGTGAAATGGAGCTTTCCCACAGCTAGAGTCATGACTGATACCTCCATGGCATTAATATTCACTTGGTTTGGGCATGTAATGGCACCTATAACCAAAATCTCATTCAGGAAAAAAAAATAACAATCAGTTTCTCTTTTGTGTTAGATACTATTGCAATAATCTGGCTTCAAATTGCAGGAGAGTTCACTTAGGACACAGTAATTTTCCAAAGTAAATTAAAGTTATTGTAATCTTTTCTGAGAGAAGATGGCTTCAGAAAATTTGTGAATCTGGGCCATATTATCTCTGTTTCAGTTCCATCTGTGAAAGGTGGAAGTACCTAATTCATAGGTGTAGTATACCTTATTATTTATATAAAAACATCAGCATTTCTCAGAAGAAAGGCATTACATAAGGGCAAGAGAGGGAGTGACACCTGAAATTACAAAATCCTTAAATAATGTGTTGAAGACAATGATGCTTGATGGAAGAATTAGGAGCTATGGAAATGAATTTCTCTGATAGGAAGAGCCATCTAGTTAGTTTCCTATTTTCAGACTAATTTTAGGTGTGTGCTTTT
Organism: Pomatostomus ruficeps; assembly: GCA_013400735.1. Lineage (NCBI taxonomy): Eukaryota > Metazoa > Chordata > Aves > Passeriformes > Timaliidae > Pomatostomus > Pomatostomus ruficeps. The sequence goes on along the minus strand of VYZT01004795.1, from coordinate 53,011 downwards.
TGTGAGCCATATTTCTCAAATCTGACAAAGAAAAATAATTTGTATGTGCTTTGCATGTAAAATGCAGATAAACTGGAATCCATAAGTGAATTCCTCAGACAGCAATGATAGCTAATCTGTAACTGAGGTATTGTATGGCTGCTAAATATTTTGGAGGAAAATACACAACCAGCAATCCACAATCGGGGAGTCACTACAAGAGAGTAGCCATGGGTCTTAACAAAAATTTTTTGAGGTACAGGTAAATATTAATTGTTCATGTTCATGTTTATGGAGTGATTGGGAAGTTGACAAGTGTGTTGCTATCATCAGTGTTTATGTCCCTAATTTTTTTCCCTAAGACAAAACTAAGGTAACAATAAAAGAGAATTGACTCCCATGTTTGGAAATACTGTATTTGTTTCTCAATGGTTGCAAATGAAACACAATTTATAATGTAGTATTTACAAATGCTCTGTGGCTTGTAGGTAAAACAGTTTCCCTCAACACTGCCAGTAATATAGGTTATAACCTAAGTTAGGTGTTAAGTGGGAATGATCAGGAGAGTCACATAAAATGTGTGTTCCTGATTTGTACTAAATGTTAATGAAGATAGGTGAGTGAATGAAGAATGATCCAGGGCAAAATGGAGTTCTTTCTTGTTTACCTTTTGGAGGCACTAGAGCAGTATTTTTCTTAACAGAACATGGAATTTCTTCCTATGGGAAAATTTACTCAATTGATATGCATCTTTAATTGGGGTGAAAAACAAGAACCTGATTGAGTATATTTGTTTCAGTATGAAATTAGAATTACCTTGGGAAAAAATACAAGAGAGAGCACTTTTTGAGTCTTTGATTTCTCACTGGTTGTAATTAATTCACAAAATAAAATACTTTTCTGTTTTAAATATAATTCTGAACTATTTTTTTTATTACTGAATTATAAAAAAGGCTTTAAAGAGTAAGCTGTCACAAAAACCCCCTGGAGTCCAGTGACCTATGCTACAGTAATAGAAAGCTGCACTGATATTTTATGCCTACATTATGAATTAAGAGAAGAGGTGATGATGTCTACAGAGATTACCATAATTAACATTAAAAGCTGAGAGCTAGCTGTCCCCTGCACCTAAAGAATGCTTGTGATATTAGAGAATAGAATAAGAAATAATGAGCTCTGGAACAAAATTAATTGATTGTATTGTAGTAAAATAGTCCTGATCAAAAGGATTTAACATCAATAAGAGTTCAGCCTTTGATTTCAGTACTTGGGGCTCTAACTGTAAAGTTATCTTGTCATTTTAAACATTAAGTAATGAAAATAGTCTAAGGCACATTTTGTGATATGTTTATCACATGAACTAGGATATCTGACTACTCCTTTGAATATTGTTTTGTTGTATTGAGCTATAGTCTGAACCTAATTGAAACTGGGACCATTGTTTACTTACCAGTGGGAATCACCTTTTATAGAATGATCTAAAGGTTAATTCTATTTTTTGTCCTTTGTGAATCTTCTTTTTTTTTCTACACGGGAGCTGTAAAATGCTTTTGCTAGCCACTGTTGTGAAGAAAATGGGTTTCAAATCAGTGTAAGAAGGGACATTTAAGCAATTATTTATTTAAGTTCTTGAAAATTAAGAGTGGTGTGAGGAAATAGGAGCAAGAGTGAGAACACAAATTATGAGCCTAGAATTTGATGAGTTTATAGTCCTTACTTGTTTTCATTTATTTAATTTGGGTGATCTTTGTATTGGGTAACAAATGCATTTGTCTTCCACATTTGTTGTCCATTCAAACAAAAAGCTTCTCCTTTTGTGAACTCCCCACACTGTACCCTACAGAACAATGGCTAAAACCAGGAAAAGTGATTCTATTTTTCCAGGGTTTGTGATTTTGCATGGGCAGGATGGCACCTGACTGGGATAGCCCAATCCAGGCTATTGATGAGTTAGCTGCAAATCTCAGTCTTGTGAACTGTGAACAGAAATAGAGCTAGTAAATGCCAGCAGTGCAGTCATACACCATGAAGCTGAATACTGTGGATGAACTAGATGGCACTAGAACTCACTTTTCTGTTATTTTGTTTCTCTGGGTCTACGCAAATAGCTGTTGCCAGCACAGCTCTGGTTCTCTTGCCGTGACCTGCTGCCTGAGCACCCAAAAGGAACTTGACATAGAAACTTCTAGATGTCACTCATTTCTAATTGCATTTCCTGGGAGTGCCATAGTAGCAAGCAAAATCTGCCTTTAGAAAGGGTGATTTTGCCAGAACAAAAAAAGTCACAGAGTTTCTAGATTAAAGATTTTTGCATGACTGTCATCAGTGTTTGAATTCCCACTCTTCTACCTACAGTGACTGGTCTGTTAAACCTGATGAATGGCTATTGGCCATCAGGCTGCCAGGTTTGTTGCCTCCTGCAGTGGCTGAGGGACACAAAAGATTGGCTAGATTTTGGGATGAAGTTGAAGTAATGTCTGATGAATGGTACATTACCTATGGGAAAAAGCTAAAGGAGATCTTGTCATGGTGCCTGGTTAGTCTCGTGAGTTTTTTTCTGGAGGTTTTTTTCTGTGTTTTTCTTTACCAGTCTGCCATTTCATATGTGGCTTTTGCAATGGGTGTTCGATTGAGAATTTTTTATTCAGAAGGATGATTGTTCAGGAATGAGTATTTCATTAATAAAATGGCAGCAAGCAGAGACTGGATGTTAATGGAAAGATGAGGCCTTTAATCAATTGGCTGGTAATGGGTAATATTTACTTAAAACCACTGTTGCTCTGTAAAATGGATCTTTTTGTAGGTGTGCCTCTGCACTGAACAATTTCCTTACTTCTTAGGAAAAACTAACAATCCTGTGTCATTTTGGGAGTAAAAAACAGAAGGAAGATTGGGAACCCTCCATGGAAAAACCTGGAGGAGTAAAAGTAGTGCTGTTTTTCTCTGTGGGATATAATACAAAAATGTTGATAGTCCAGTGACTATGAATTTCATATGGGGTATCACTGCTAGGAAGCAGAAACTGTTGTTGCTTCTAATTTCTCTGTGTGTTTTACTGTGTCTCCCTGCCGCTTGTCTATATTTCTTCTGGAGGTTTTCTGCCCTTTTTCCTACCTCTTTACTCCTTAACATTCAGGCTGTCAGTGAGGGAGTAAAGTTCTGTCTCCATTGGAAAGCAATTTGCTGGTGTTGCTGGCTGTGAATGAAATTGACTGAGATTGTGAAATCCCGGGCAATTTAGCTCACAGCTGGGATGACAAGGAAGGGGCAGCATCACTCTCTCACTGAAGATGATGTTCCAGTTGTCTTGCAGATATTTATTTCCTGCTAGCTTTTACATGCATTTATTAGGTGCCGGGGAATTGCTGGCATTTCTTAATGCAGTTAATCTAACGATAGCAGAACTCTTTCTAAAAAGCAGAGATTGTGTACTCATCCTTATTGCTGTTCAGTTTACCAGGAGGGAATTAATTCAGATTTCTGGTTGTTGTTGGAAAAACTTCACTAATACAACTCCATGATTTACACCTGGTGAACCTGTTGAACCACGGATGTGTGTTTGCAGAGTAAACCCACTCTGCCTCTCCTTCTTGTGAATTTTTTTTTCAGGAACAGCTCCTAGGACAGGTTGGCCCAGCCAGCCTGAGGCTGACTCTTCAAGAAAATAATGTCTCAGTACAAGAGTGTTTTTAGCCCCAAATGTGAAAAGTGACACCATCAGGTATTTTCTTACCACCAGCTAGTTTGGTGTTTGCTTACTTGCTCAGTGTATACTATATTTCTGAAAAAGGTGACCTGAAAGTAAAAAAAAATCTGAAATAAACAACTGCGTAGTTATTTCAAATGAAATGGGAAAAGTGTTAAAGATACTTCATTTAAAACAGTAGCAAGCTGAAACTATTAAGTTATGAATTCTACCTCCATCTTCAATAATTTTTATAAATACTGAGAGATATAAATGCAAGTTTTCATGCTTAAATGCTCTAGATATTTACAAGATAATTTAAAAAATGCACCTCCATATGAAAATATGGAGAGTCCTACTTAAAGGATAAAAAATTACTTATTATGTAGCTCTAGTTCCTTTGAAGTGTGTCTCAGAAATGAAGTATTTTATTTCCCAAGAGTAAATAGAGATTATCAAATTGCTGTATTTTCCCATATATAATTTTCTCTGTGTAAGAAAAAAAAACCCAGCAAAGAAATGAACCGCGTTTGTCTTCCCAGGGAATATATTAAGAGGCTGAACTGAAAATCTCTTGTTCCTTCCTCTAATGCTTGTACTTTGGGAAATTTAATTTCAGGGAGTCCAGGTACATAATCCCTGCTATTGTTCAGAAGTTTAATGTGTGTCCTCCCATGAACTGTGATAAAAATTGAGTCAAATGTCATAGACATTGCCGAGCTTTAAGAAATGTGGATTTCTTCTTTATTGGTTCAGTAGACAGCATGGTTTATAAGTTTAAATGAAATGTCTTTTTTCTTTGATGTGAAAAACCTAGTAATAGAATATATGATTTTAAGTATCAAGAAGAGGATAAAGGGGAAATACGCATTTCAATTTTAATACAGACACAAGAAAATGTGGAATATCTATAAAATTAATAATGAAATAGGTGCTTACTTACTTCCTCCCTTTCTCCTTTTCTCCCTTTCTTCCTTTCTCCCTTTCCTTCCCTCCTCTCCCCTCCCATCCGTCAACTGTGGGTCAGCAGCAAGATTCTTCATGACTCTGTCTTTCATTCCAGGGGCTAGATGCTGGATGCTAGTACATGGAGGTGGATGTTGGTGGGCTTCTAGAACCCTTTCTTTTGTTTCTTTTTTCATTTTTTTTTCTTACTTTAACTAACTTCTCCAGGACTGCCTTTTAAAAGCTCCTCAGAACAGTTATATCCAGTGCCTTCATTTTCCCAACATGATGATCTGATAAGGAGGATGTGCAGCTTCCCTAATAAAAGGATTTCTCTAATGTTTCTTCTTTCTGTGGTCTGGCTGCCAGCTTGAAGGGTTTGCTGTGAGCAGACCAGTCCTAAAGAGTGTTAAATGCTTCTTTCACTGCAGAAGACTGAATTTCTCAGCTTTCTTTTAATAACGAGTTGCTTCAGTCTGGTGAGATAAAAGGAGGAAGAAGCTTCTCAAATACATCTGTAGTCTTGGTAATAAGGCTATCCAGTATGTTTAACAAATTTACAAAGTCAAGCTTCAGCTGATAATGTAAACACATTTAAACAAACTTTAGTAACAGTAGATCACTTTAATATATTTGTTCAAATGCTTGCAATTTCAATTTCCAAGCAGGTGCAATGATATTGCTAGGAAAAGAAAGAAATCTAAAAAAAAAAGGCATTTTTAAAAAATAGAGAACGCCTGGAATTCTTGTCAATCTTTGAGCTCCAATAAAAACTGCAGCATTGATTGTTCATAAATTTAACTCGCGTGATTTTTTCCCTTTGTGTCATCCAAGGCTTCTTCAAGACATTCCAGTATCCTTTGTAGTTTTGTGTTAAAAAGACTTACATAGGTTTTTCTGGGGCCTCTCCGTAACTCCATTACCATCCCACCCTCAACCTTTGATGTTGGCTACTTATGTTTAGAATCTAGTAACCAGGTACATTAGCTAAAATAAAATTTTCTGACAGTTCTATTATGGTAGCATTATACAGCTGTGCCTTTGTTTTGACTTTGCTGTGACAACACCTTATTTTAGATATTTGTGTAGGTGACTGTGGTGAGGCATTAATTCCATTTTTCTCCATATTTCTAAGATGTTGTCCACCAGCCTGTGGTTCTCTAGTATGTATCTGTCCCTCTTTAATATTCAAATAAATGAACAGATGTGGGTTTAGAAATTCTGGATAAATCAGAATGAACATGGATACAGAGCTCTTCAAGGCTGTTTTCAGATGGTACCGCAAGGGATGAATGTGCATCTTCCTCTGGCTGTTGGAGTTCTGAGAGATGCCATTATTTTGTACATGCACATATAGTACCATGTGGATCACAAGGCCACCTAGCAATAAACTGTGCTTTGCAATTATGTAATTTTCATTAATATGTGCTTGTTTCTGAAGCATTGGAATATATTTCCTTTGGATCTGAAATGCTACATTTATTAAAAGTGGATTTATCTTTTATTGTTTTCTCAGTCTAGATTCCTAAGCAGCTGCTAATAGGTAAACTCTGAAAGAAGACAAAATCTATTTTAACCAATGATTCCTGAATCTTCTGGGACACTAACTTAAAGTTCATTTGGAGCAGTTTAAGTCAATTTTGTTAAGATGCTTTAACTTACAGGTGCCAGCAGTGGCATCATTCCCATTGCTAGGCATTAATGTTAGAAATTCTCATTCCTAGTGCCAAGAGATTCATGGCTTACTGTGATCTGGCTGAGTTTAGCAGCCTGTTGTTCTTGTGTTTCCAGGTGTTTATTCTAATTCAAAACAAATGGGAATGTTGGCAATCTAATGCAGACATATGTAGGAAATAACCATTGGCAGCTATGGTTGCATGAGACAAGATTCTATAATTGGAGCATTTAAGCATTAATGCTCACAAGCCAACAGAGCAGTCCTTTCCAGGTTGTTCAGTACAAGCCTTGGAACCAGATTCTCTTCTCAGGCTGTATTTTTGTAATTGGCACACTGTCTGCTTTCAGAGAATGTTTATAAAATGAAAGTACAAGAAGAGTCATTCCTTACAAAGGCAAATCTTGTCTTCTGCTGCATGCAGTGTACTCTTTAGACATGAGTTGAAACCTTGTGTGTATGTTTGAAAATAAATTCTGGCTAAGTCCTGTAAGGCTCGATCTGGACACCCTGTCCTGCAAGGCATTGGTGTGCTTGTGAATCATTACTTTCTTATCTTCACTGTAGAAATATATAGAGAAATATGACATAAAATATTTCACTTTGAATACAGGGAGGATAAAATTTAATCTTCCACATTTTAGTCTTGGCTATGTACATAAAGTCTTGTGTGACCACATTATTTTAGATAATGTCTTTACTAGAGACAAATAGATTATAAAAAATGTATAAGGGATAAATTAACTGGCTTTAAGCTTTTTAATGGAATGAAACAAAGAAGAGGGGAGAAGAGTTTATGTTGTGAGTCTTTTCACTGTATAGATTTGAATGTACTGCAAAGTTGATAACAGTAATTCCACTCCATACTGGAGTATGTGAGTTTAGTTTAGAGACAAAATTAGATAAATTTGATCCATTATTATGCTGGAGAACAAATATGCAATGAATAAGAGTATTTTCCACAGGATGTGTAGCTTTTATGACACTGGAGTTGAAGCAAAATAAATTGACTTGAAAGGAACTCTGTGCTACCATAGTTTGACTACTTCAGGTGCCTGGGATAGACAGCACAGTTCAATGAAGACTAAGAAAGAGGATCTATTACTATTTGTAAAAGACATTCAGGAATTAGTGCAAAGAGGGAAGAAGAATTACTGAAATTGAACCTACTTTAAGATCAAATAGATATTAATTGCTTCAGAATGAATTTAGAGTGTAAATTAGAGCAAGGCTTCTGTCATTAAAGGAATGATGTCTGAATTCTGGCATGACCTTTCAAATAGGGTGGGAAGGACAAGGAACCTAAATTATTTCAAGATGGAGCCTGATAAATGAGTATAGGTAGTGATTCCAGAAATGGAAATGAAAGTTTATGATTATAGTATAATAGATCATAGGCTCAAAGAGACCTCAGAAAGTATCCAGTCCATTTCCTTGCCCCAACTTAATCTCTATTCCATTTAAATCATTTCAGGTTTATCCAGCCTGATCTAAAATATGATCTCAGCTATGAGACTCTATAGGCCTGTTACTCTTCCATTCAATTACCTCACCATTCCAACCATTAAAAAGCTTTACTAATCTCAATTTAAGTCTTCCTGGTGCAATTTATGTTAATTCCTTCTTGTTCTCTCCACAGAAGACTTGGAGAACAAATTAGTATCCTGCCCCCCTATAGCCCTTTAATATATGCTTGGAAACTCCTTTTTCCCCAGAATCACAGAGTGGTTGACTTTGGAATATCTTATTATGTTTATTCTGATATTAGTCTTGGATCTTTCAGTCTTTTCTCTGAAAACTTGTCGTGTAGAACTCTTGATTGTTCTGGCACTTGCTGCTGGGCTCTCCAGGTGTTTCTCTTCCTTTGTCCCATTTCACCTGATGATGGTCTACCAGTACTGAATACAATAGAAGGATTATTTTGTGACTTTCAAGCAGAGAAGATACTGCTTATCCAAGTATTATTGTGAATTTTGCAGCTGGGGTGTGGTTTACTTCCCAGTTGTCTACGTGTTTTCATCAAGTAAGTTCCCTGCTGTGGCAGGATATAGGATGTTGGGAATGTCCTTGATCTCTGCATCTGTCCTTGTGAGCTGTTTTTTGTTTCTTCTAATAAAGCTCTTATGCCTCTTCGAAAGGAATGTTTGGGATTGATGTGGAAGGGGAAAATGGGCCATAAAGTGAAAATTTTTTGGATCTGTCTAGACTAAACTCTTACATGACTGACTTTAATTCTTCTCTTTATGTATCTCTTTATCCTGTATCCCTGGTGAATTCAAAGCTGGGATAATCCTGAAGCACACTTAGCTTACAAAATGCACCGGAAGGTTGTGAATGAGCAGAGCTGTTCTGTGCTCAGGCATTGGCACGGTTGCTCAGTGTCTCATAATCTGAAGAGTGCACCGCAAGAACAGTTTGGTGGATAAAGTGAGGACAATCAAGCCCTTTTGTACCATCAAGCTGATGCTATGGAAATCTTTTCCTGGTGCAGCAGAACCTGAGGGCAGTGTACCACTGAAGCTACTTTGTGGCTGAATGTCTGGGTAATGCTGTATTTCAGTTACAGATTTGATATTATTCTTACCTGCTTTACTTTTAGGGCATTGTCGGCTTGAGGTCAAACCATAATGGCTTATTTACTTGGCATATCAGCAAATGAGGTAGTTTTATGCCACAGATTTGTGAACATGGAATAAGTAAGATACTACTAAGCATAAGACTCAGAATTCAAGGGCTTGAGAAACTTTGCGTATTGCTAAGCTGATAAAGTGTTGTTCTAAAGTGATAAAAGCAGGTGTTTCTTTTTACATTCCAAGTCTGCTCCCATGTGAGAGGCTAGATAAGTAGTTCAAATTACATCTAAGAAGAAAATTTGCCAGACCTTAATTGCTTTTCATCAGAGTGCCAAATAAGAAGAAGTAAAAACCCCACCTTGGAACTACATTGTAGTCTGTTTAATCCTTCTCGTTTAAGCCCTGAGGTAGAATTCTTAACTTCACAATAAACTACACTCTTTCAGTGGTAAAGCAGAACAAATTTATAAGCAATGACTTGTGCTCCTTCTACATCTGACATTTAGGTAAGAACAGTTTTTTGTTCAAGAATATAAGTAGTCTCTACAAGATCTGCAGCTGTGTCGTTTCAGTAGGATGTAGTTTTATTATTAATCAGTACTTTTCTCTGATGGCTTCNGCTGTGTCGTTTCAGTAGTATGTAGTTTTATTATTAATCAGTACTTTTCTCTGATGGCTTCTGCTAAGGTTATGGCCATTTATTCCATCTTTCTTGATAAGAGTGATCTTATTAAGCCTGTTTATTCTATCTTGGAGTTAGACCATGGCACCATCAAACCTTGCTCTCCTGCTCTGGCCACTACTGCTTGACTCTGTGTTGGGAAATTGAGTGCATCCAACTGTTCCCAGTCAATCCTGCTTAAATCAGGCCTCCCATCATGAAGGGTCCATCAGTTTGTCTTCTGCAAGGACGCTTTATCAGTAAGTCAACAGGAGAAGGGATTAAGACCACAGCCACTTACCTTTGTGCCCTATGCAATATGCAATGAAATGTCAGTGTCGTAACCCCTCAGTTCTACATTATTAGTTCATTGGTAAGGAGGCATTTTGCTGAGAGATCTTTCTGTCCTTTGTTTAAATGGAGTATATTGAAACCAGATCTCCTGTACAAGACCCAACCAGGGACTCTTCTGTTTTCATATCTGCCTATGTTGTCTGTATTTCGGAGGAAGACAAAAGACTAAAAAAATTATTTTTAAAATGTTGCCATTTTTCTGATCTCTTGGTAGCTGCTTTATAGGTGAAGCTATATGGACTTTGGTATTCTTTACCTCTTTTATTTAGTTAAAGCCAGTTGATTTGCCCTTCTCATAATACATTATCTTTAAGCAGTTGTTCAATTCCCTCTTAAGAATGTTATATTACTAGTCTGCCCTCATTTGAAAGTATTTTCACAAGGAATAGCTGGAGTCTACTGTATTTTGAATGTTTTCATTTTTCTATATCTTTCTTGATACAATAAAATATTAGTAGAAAGTTCAAAGTTTGAGTGTATAGAATGGGATCAGTGATTTTTAGAACATTACTATAAATTTTGTTACTTTCAGTTCACTTCTTGGTACAGGCTCATATTACCACTTTGACCTCTTTATAAAGCAGCATTTTCACCAAGCATCACTACAAGCAAGTATTGTTTCTCTTTCTATTTGATTATAGTTATCCTTAAACCCAGTGATGTGCATGTGAGATATTTATTCCAAGACATATTGCTGAGATGCATTCATCAGCTGTGAATCTCATCTGCTCCTTTGCTGCATATTCATTTATTTTAATTTGACAACACTGGCAATTTAAACTGATAATTCTGGTTTGGGCAAACTTTGGTCTTTCCTTGAGTAGGTTCATCTGTTCGGAAAGATCTTAACTTGAAAAAAGAATCCCATGTTGAATATAGGTCAGCAATGACAAGCTGTAGAAGGACTGCCAGGGAACTATAAAGAGGGATAAAGCCTTTGAAGCACAAGAAGTAAGTAATCTTTGGCTCTTCTCAGAAATGTACTCTTTTCAGTATTGGGCATAACATATTAAAAATGATAGAGAGTCCAAAGGCAAACAAGAGTGATCAGATACTTTGAATATATGACAAGTGTGTGTGTGTGTGTGTGTGTGTGTGTGAAGAATGTAAAGCTGTGTTGAAACGTGTTAGTAACTTAGAGATAAGTAAAAGGATTTTATAGCATGGAAGGAAATAATCTGTTCTTTGTGTCAGTTGCAGAGACAAGGTGTCTCTATGACCTGTGACTGCACTATTCATATTGGATAATAGAAATTTTTTTTCTGAAGTGAGGATAGTAATCAGTGTGTTTTCTGCATATCAAAGAATATTTGAACATGCTCAGATCTTCCACTTGGTCATTTGAAAATCCTTCTCTGGCTGTGAATGCATTTCAGGGCATTAGACAGCAATCTAAGTAATGTTTCTAGATTGCTCTGAAGAAAGTACAGGAACCTCATCTGATTTCTAGCAAGTGCTCTTAGTAGTCTCACTGTCACAGGTTCATAGAAAAGAACAAGGAAGGCCTGGAAGAGAGATGTCTAATTTGGCTCTTCAGTGAAGGCACACACAGACCTAAGAATAAGCTGCTGTATGTTGTTAGAAGGATGCCACTGGCAAAAGAAGGAGCACATGCAGGATGATAGTTCTGGGTCATCATAATCCAGTGGTACCTCCATTTAAAGTGATGTGCATTGTCACAAGGCAGAGAATACAGAGAAGATGAAAGAGCATCTCAGCTATAGCTGGTAGGATTTCCTATATTCTCATTTTGAATATGCCCAAAGCAATACTTCTGGAAATCTCTTTTTTTCATGTCAAATGAGACAGGAAACAGACATCTGGTCTTTGAACTAGTTTAAATTTGGCTGAAAGTTGAAAGTTTCTATGAAGCTTTTGGTTCAGACAGATCATAATTTTCCATTAAAAATCCACCTTATAAAAAATTCTGAATGAGTTCCTACTCCAGTGCCATCAGGGGAGGAAATAGGAATGCAGTGTAAATTGAAACAGTCTCTAGTAGTTCAAGTGCTGCAAAAATCATCTGTAACTGAGTTGTATTTCAGGCCTATATTCCCTTTGGGCTGCTTTCTTGTAGTGGTGCCAGGGTAATAGCACTACACTGGTACAAAAAACACTCTGTATGCCTAGAAGCAACACAAAATTCTGGGGGTAAATTCACTGAATTATGTATGTTGCTCTTCTGGAAATGCAGAATAAGTTTTATTGCAAGTTCTATGTAGCTGTGGTTCCATGCTGTACCTTTAGGAAATAAGAGTCTCGAGGGAGGACAGACTCAATTTAATCATTATTTTGTTTGTTGTTTCAGCTAAATTGATCTGTTTTGATATATGTATATATTAGCACTCCTCTCACTGTCATCAGATCCTGAAGAGGATCTAAGGAAGGCTGGTGTAGACAAGTGAAGTGCAAGCTTTAACACAGGCTACACCTTGACCTGGCACTGAGGGATGCATCAAACCATCACTTTTCATTTAAAATAATACACTGGACATTGGTCAAACATATTACTGATATAAACCAATGGCGTCATTGATGGATCACTCTGTTGCCAATAACCAGTAACAAATACCCTAGTATTTTTCCTTAGTTTGGCCAAGTCCTCTCTTTTAATTAAAGCTGGCAACTGTAGGGATAAAGGACATCTGAAATAACTGTACTTGGTAGATACCCTGATGAAATGTGTTCCCTAAAGTCTCAAATCCTATCCTTTTCCGTAAGAACTGTGACTCCTTAGAGGGTTGATTGATTTTAGGGTAGATTCTAAGATGCCTCCTCCTAGCACACTGATGATTGCTCAGATCTGGAAGCAGTACCTGAGTCATCCCAGATTACAACTCAGCATTTTAAGGAAATGTAGATTTAGCATCTCTTTGTCTCAAAGCATTATTATATTACTCTGAAGAAGCAGAGTGGACTTTGGTGTCATGGAGGAGGAGCTGACTGCCTGAAACAGTAACCAGGTTGTTTTCCCGTAGGTCAGGCCCTCTTTCCTGGGAATCAGATCCCTATAATTACAGTTGCTGGGCTGGTTTTATACTGTACTAAGATTAAAAGGTACAGTGTGTCATGCTTTGTGAACCCGCCTGAAAATTAGTCTGCACCATTAAAAAAAAAGCTTCACAATGCTAATTTTTCATTGCCTCAGACTCATTTTCTCCTTAGGGACAGGAAGACTATTTGGATACACATTGATTAAATGGAATGCATTTGTTATTTTAGATGCATTCACACTGAATTGTTATATTTTAATACAGGCTGTACAGGGTCCTGGGAGGAAGCCAACAAACACAATATATGTCTAGATCATTAAAAATAATATGCTGGAAAATAGGTGACCAAGTGTTTGCAGGGTGTTCCATATTTATTCTGTGGTAAAGATAAATTATTGTTGGTTTTCTCAGTTTAGAAGTCAAAAGGCAGGTTTTAAATATGCCAGCCTTCAGTCTGGGCTCTGTAAACTGAGTAACATTTGTCTAACATTTTGTCCTTGTTACCACAAACTCAGGCTTCTCACATTGATTCATCCATTTGACCCCTAAAAGTCCCCTTAAGGCAGGTAAATATTGTATCCATACTACTAGTGGAGAACTGAAGTGTAGGGCAGGCTGAAAGTAGTTGACAGAAAGTACCTATAAAGAAAGAGCTTATAGACAACCTGCAAGTCTTAATCTCAGAAGATTGCTGAATATTGTTGATGTTTAAATCACTCTAGGTGATTTCTTTATCGATAAATTGTCTTTGACTGAACTGACTGTGTCTTCTGAAGCCAAACATGGTTTATTATCCCTAATGCTGAGAGGTAAGGTGTACAATGACTAAGTGCCATTTTTATATTAAAGCAGAATTCCAAGTAGAATTTTGCTAAAACAGCATCCTGTTTTGATATTTGGGGAATACCAAAGGGGTTAATGGCTGAAAAGATTAAAGGTCTATTGATCATTAATAATTTACTAATATTTTTTGAACTGGGCTTAGGGATCACATAATCTGCTGCTGGAATACAACCACATGTGAGCTGGGAAGCAGTGGCTGCGAGAGAGCTCAGAGTACTATAACATGACAGTTTAGAGGGGAAGGCAAAAGAGCTCTCTTTCCCATGCCAAATGGTCTTGTTGCTAAAATCTATCCATTCAAGTACAGTGGCGACTTAAAGAAGAAAGGCCACATTGTAAAGGAAAACTAAAAGTTACATTATTAAGGAAAGAGATGTAAAAATGAAATCACCACATTTTTGTTTGGTTCAATATGTATATTTTCCTGGTCCTCAGCATAATGAAGCCCTCAGTAGGGCTATCAAAAAAATCAATACGTAAAATGTAGCTGCTAAACTCTCCATTAGTCTCTGTACTATCATGTGCACTAACCCCTTTTATTCTTTCCTTCTGATGTCAGAAAAAGGTAAGGTATGAACTAGATAAAGCCAAATAGAAATATAGGTAGAATGCAGTAGGATTATCCTAGAACTTTTATATAAATTGGCTGATAGGACAGCTCTGCAGTACTGTTTTCTGCATGGTAAAAGGGTTGTTAAGCCTTGTCCAGAAATACCAGGAATTACAGTTATTTGTAGGTGGGTAGATAAGGGTCTTGAAGACCAAGGCTACATCTTGATCCTCTCAAAGGCTAAACTTTAGGACCTGATCATAAAATTAATTCACCATAATTGCCTGTCCTAAATACATTTTTTAGGTCATTCTCTTAATGCCTCCACTAGTTTGGTTGATCACAGGGAAAGACAGTGATAAAAACTTGGTAAACTCTTCAGATTGTTCAGTAAATGCAATTAGTGTTGTGCAGTAGAGGAGGTTTTGTCATGTACGAGACCTGTTAGCCTGCAAGAACAAAATAAACAAGTGGTCTATATCCCAGGGGTCTTGCAGATAGCACAGCTGTGATGTTCACCCATTAAAAAATCATTGGGGGAAAAAATTTATAAAGCATTGATTTATCAGTAAGCAAGAGTACTACGCAGAATTTTATTTATCTCAGCAATGCTTTAGTCACTCTTAATTCAATCAAATCCTAGAAAACACACATTTTTTCTCCCATCAAGGTAATTTAGCACATTAGATGTTTCACAAAGTATCGGATGAATTACATATGTATTAGTCTCCAGGAAAGCCTTTGAAGGAAGGATACTAATGTTCTTTTTCTTGAAGTAATCTCCTCATATTGTCACAAGGTATTAGTGATACTGCCATTTTCCTTTCCTGGGAATGGAATTTTGTGGGCATTGCTCATCTCCAGCCATTTGTCAGTATCCATTAGGGCACTCTAGCTCACATTTGCCACCTTGAACTGCTCTGATCATTGTGGCAGATTCCTGTGACGGAATCCTGACCGCGGGCATTTATTGGGGTTAGGATGGGGTTTGCTGTGGGACTGGAACCTGGGAAGGGGTCAGTGAAGCCGTTGTTGCAGTGGACCTTAGCTCGTCCCTCTGATCAGTGGGAATGCACGAGCTGGTTTTGTTGGGTTTGGGGCGATTCTTGAGCATGTATGTGAAACAACAACTAGGTCAAATCCCTTCAAACTATCTTACTGTTGAAACATGGTTGAAGTGGTTATTTCTTAAGTAATATATTTGTTCAATTTGGTCTCGGTTACCAAATATTGAGATCAAGTGTGTTGTCCCTCTGAAACGGGGACTGTTAAGGCCAAAGACTGTCTTTGTGTGGCTAGTATGCAACTCACCATGGATGCAGCTGGCAAATAGGAAACAATAATAGTTAGTGCTTCCTGGATCTGAATTTTTCTTTTTGATGATATTTCAGTACTAATATAGCAGGATTTAATAATTACAGTCAATTACAGGTCTTAATTAAATGCTAGTAAGCTCTTATTACTGTGATAGTGAAATCGAAATAGTTACCTGATGACTTACAAGTGGTTTATAGGCTCCTGAAAAAACATAAAAGTTTCCTTATTTGTTACTGAGGTTAAAAGTGAGAAAGATCGTAAGACATGCATGGCAGACATTTTATTTTTGAAGATCTTGCTTTTGTTGTAGATTTGCATTTAATAGTGTTTGCTAAGTTTGCAGTTAATAGTATTACAGATTATAATGTTTGTAAAGCTGTATGTGAAATGCAGGGGTATTTTGTGTAGTTTGTGGATTGCATGTTCAAAATTGAAGTTTATGGAAGCAAAAAAAATTAAAGTAGTTCACTAATAATTTGAGCATCTAAATAATCCATTGTAGATACCACCAATCTAATTGCATGTGCCTATTAAAAGCCCTCATTTGAAAACAAGCTTCTTAATATTCAGTTTATAATGTGAAAATCTGTTGAAGTTTTATGATAATTAGCAATGGGAAAACCACAGGAGTCTTGAAGTTTGATTTAGACAAACAACCATATTCCTGGTACATTCCCATCCTACATAAGCCTCTTGTTTACTTGAAAATTTCTGGTCTTTCAGGCCTTGAGGGAAGCTAGACATGTACTATAATTCTGTATTTGATTCCCACTACACTCCAGGAGATCAGAGAAAAATTAAAAGAAAATTACTCATTAATTTTTAAGTTTCATCACAGAAGAGTAGTTCAAATTGCTTTTTTTTCCTACTTCCCTCTTTGTAGTGGTAGCTAAAGAGTTGGAAGAGTTCTTTATGTTTGACATATTACTAAAGTAATTCAGATGTGGATCATGTAAATTCTTTAGGTTGTGTTTTTTTTTTTTTGGTCTGTGTGCAAGTTGCATGATTCTTCAGAGTTTTCTTATTGTAATCTCTGATATTAGTAAACTTCTACTGCAAGCTTAGTGATGAATTTTTTTCTCAGTTCATGTGGCTCTCTGTGGTAGGCTAGGGACTTGATCCCCAGCCTCAGACATCACCAACTCAACTGTAACAAAATAAGTCGTAATGAAACAAGAAGTTTCCTACTGCCTGACATGAGAAATCTGTGCTTAGCAGTGTTTCTGTGATGATGTAAAGTGGGTTTGGAACTGAAACACTGCTGAACTTGGCAGTTTCCTTGTTAAGATGTTGTAATCAATCCCACTGCAATGTTTTCTCAATGCTAGGATTCTGCCAAACATCTGGCTGGGAAGTTGCCCTCGGCAGCTGGAGCACGTGACTATCAAGCTGAAGCATGAGCTGGGTGTTACAGCTGTGATGAACTTCCAGACTGAATCTGACATTGTTCAAAATTCCTGGGGCTGCAACCGCTACCCAGAACCCATGAGCCCTGAAATCCTCATGAAACTGTATAAGGAAGAAGGTCTTGCCTATGTCTGGCTGCCAACTGCAGACATGAGCACTGAAGGTAATGCTCATGTCACTCTTGCGGTAAATTAATAGCAAGAAACACTTTGAGTTACTAATCTGTCACTTTCATGACAGTTTGGGGGGTTTTTTTCTGTGTACATTTTGCATAAAAATGTAGCTAGCACACAAGGTATAATTTCTTTGTGTGATGTCTTTAACAAATTATTCGTATTTTCTTGTAAGCAGAGAGGCCATCTGAAGTACTTTGTGTCTGGCTGTATTATGTGTATTTGAGTTTAAAGCCATCCGACATCAGTAACTGCTTGACTGTTTTTGCTTTCAGCTTGAATTCAGCCTATATAATGAAAATATGCTGTGTAGGTGGAAGACTGCAAGTTTGCACAGCAGGGCAGCTTGCCACCCTTGCTGATGAAAAATGGAGAGACAGTGCTGTGTGTCTGCTGTTCCCTTCCCAACAAACACTTTTTCTTTAGCCGTAGTATCGCAGTCTGATGAAACTCCATAGAGACATTTATATAATAATTTGCAATTAATTTAAAATACTCATAGCATACTGAGCTGTAACCTCAGTTACTAGTACTTTTAAGTCCTTGGTTGGAATGCTCAGTTCAAAGTCTTGTTTCCAACCAGAAGGTTAGAAAAGTGAGTGTTTTCAGGTGAACAGCCTGCCAGCAGAAGAGTGCTTTCAACTCAGTTAAATGCTGCTGCCCCAAATACAGAACTGTCATATCAGCAGCAGGACATCAGGGAAGACAGGACACCTTAAAACAGGGATTTGAAAGGGCTTAATGTCAGTGCTCATATGTACCATAAGGAGACGTTGGGCTCTGCTGTTTGAAGCTCTGGTTCCCAGGATAGCAGGAAGAAAAGTGTCGGAAAAGATGATATATTAATCCCTTTGGAAGTGAGAAGGGCTATTCTGTGTTGTTTAACTGTATGCTTGGTACACAATGAAATCATAACAGTTTTAAGTTGTACAGTAAAATGTTCTTCTTCTCCCCCTCTCTCACTTATTGACTTGATGGCCTTCATTACAGTGTTTTGGAAATCAGTATGTAGGTACCTTCACAAACCTCTGGTATTAAAAAAAAATCAATTTTGGCTTGCTAACTTTAATG
This sequence comes from Pomatostomus ruficeps, assembly GCA_013400735.1. Classification (NCBI taxonomy): domain Eukaryota; kingdom Metazoa; phylum Chordata; class Aves; order Passeriformes; family Timaliidae; genus Pomatostomus; species Pomatostomus ruficeps. The sequence goes on along the minus strand of VYZT01004795.1, from coordinate 34,785 downwards.
CTATGTAAGTTGTGCTCTTCTCTATAATGTGCTGCCTTGTCTCACCTTTGAAAATAAATACGCCACACACATCTGCTGTTAATCAGAATGTATATTTAGAGAAGACTAGGGACATTTTACAGTTTTGTGTGATCTGATTCTATGTTGCAAGAAAAAACCAAACAAGTTATACTAGAAGCTTATTTGAGAAAAGAAAGAAAAAAGTCGAATATGTCAGGTCTGCCATTATATTTCAGTTCATCAGGCTGCACGGGCAGAATCTCAGCCATGAACTGCCTTTCTGCAGTGCAAGTGAACGTGCCTTGTGTTTAACCTTAGGAAGAATACAGATGTTGCCACAAGCTGTCTGCCTCCTGCACGGGCTGCTGGAGAATGGACACACTGTCTACGTCCATTGCAACGCTGGCGTTGGCAGGTCCACAGCTGCTGTCAGTGGCTGGCTGAAGTACGTGCTGGGCTGGAGCCTGCGGAAGGTGCAGTACTTCTTGGCTTCCCGGAGACCGGCTGTCTACATAGACGAGGAAGCTCTGAATTGTGCTGAAGAGGATTTCTACCAGAAATTTGGGCATCTTCGCTCCTCATATCAAATACAAGAGTAGAAAAGCAGAAGGGGAAAAGGAAGGTGAAGAGGAATCATTACATTTGAACCCCAAGGACTTAGAAATTCGGTGACTCAGGCACCCACCTCACCTCTTCAGATTATAAGCTTCTTGTAAAAGTGATGAGAATTTTGTTTAAGAAGTGCCTTTCAGTGTTTTTATTTGTTTTCTTTAAGCTGACATGAGACCTAGAAACTGCAAAGTGAAAAAAGATTCTCTTTTAACTACTTGCCTATAGAAACCAAGATTTTAGGGTAGACACTGAACAAGATGTGAGGTGACATGGAGTTGGCAATATTTCAGTGACATGAAAGCAAAGGCATTCTTGAAAGAAAGACACAAAGATTGACTGGATTAAGGTTCAGGTTAGGATGGAGCAGATCATCATCAAAGCTGCTCAGTTATATTAAGCAGATATTAGATTGTTGCAGTGTTTTGTAGTAATTTTGTAGATAAGTGGTATTAATGAGAAAGACCAGAAGGAAATCGGTTCTTCAACTCAGTGTTTAAAAATAAAAAGCTAATGTCTAGTGCAGTGAACTAAGATTTGCTCTTTGTCTATCTAGTTAATGTTTAATATTATGAGCTCCAGCTACATTCTTTTATGACACTGGGGTTATGCTGGGATGTGGCAGGAAGAGAGGAAGCAGCTCCAGCTGTGGCAGTCTTGCTCTGTTGTGGGGAAGGACCACTGCTTGTTACATTATCCTGGGCTGTGAGTTCTCTGAGTTGAAGATGCATTTTGCTCCTCTGGTCCATGCAGTGCTGTATAGGGGCTCCCTTAGGTGCCAAGTCAATCTGAGCAGTACCACTGGGTTAAGACAGGACGTACAGGAATTGCATGATAAGCTTCTATGCATGACTGGCAGCACAGCCTCTGGGCTGCTGACCTAGATTAGTATCTCCAATAAAGCAAAAGCCTCTCCCTGTGCAAGCAGTGTGTGTGTGTGTGTGTGTGTATGTGTGTGTGTGTTAGGTTTAGCTGATTGAAGCTAATGCTGGGCTGTCTCTGGGCTGAATGAATACATTCCTCTCTAGGAGCAAAGAGCAGCTCTGCAGAGAGTGGTTTCTCAGGAGCCGAGCCTCAGTATGCTGGTGTTAGCTTTGTGGGTGATCTCTAATGTTTTCCATTGCTGCTAGGTCCTTTGGCTAAACTAAGCAGTGGTACCAACCGCTTCCATTCCCACTCAGATAAAACCAGTTAGATGTAGGTCAAGCTCAAGAGAGAAGAGAGACTTAAGGATGCATAAACATTAAGAAATCTAATTTTTATAGGTTTATTCTTCAGTGAAATCTCATTTTTTCCAGCCAACTTGTTCCTCTAAAGATGCAGTCAGTGACAGAGTAGTTTAACTGATATATATTGATTTTCTAAATGCTTAATGGAGAAACTATTAGCTATGAACTGTTTATGGAGAATGTCCAAAATAATATGTTTTATTTATCCTATACTTCAATCATCTTGAAAAGGAAAAATGTTTATTTAAATTATTCTATGTGTGGTTTTGATCATTACTTTGTTTCTGATTTTCTGAAATAACACTGCCTGTTTGGAAAATGGATGAGGAAAGTTCTCTGTTAAATAAAGACAAAATGACAATTCCAGCAGCCCATTTTGTCATGTTTTTGTCTCCTGATTTCACAAATAGCAAAAGGGGTCATGACTGATATTTCTATTTAGAAGTGGAACCAGCCAATTTAATGGTAACAGCCCATGTCTTGTCTACTGTGCTATGTCAGTTTCGAGAGAAAATCTCAAAAAACAGCACAGCAAAGGTGTGTGGATCATATGGCACCTCTGGTACCTTCAAAGACAAAATTAGGTGTTTCTTCTCATAGCCCAGTGCAGAGAGCAGAGGGAGTGTGAGTGCTCCTGTCTGGCTGTTGGGCTCATGTGCAAATGTGCAGATGTGCCTGCCCAGCAGTTACCTCATTTTGACTGAGTTTAAAGTAAAAATGGTGAACTTTTGCTACCATGTTCTCCTCAAAATCAAGCACTGGGAGAAGGAGAATGGCATAAGATGTAGAGAGTACAACTCACTTAAGTTTTACATTTTTGTTGAGATACATTTGAAACCCCAAGCTTAAAATGTGTCCAAGTATCCCTGACAGACAGCCCTTTCTGGCAGATGCAGCTTGTAATAAATGTTGAGGCAAATACCTCTAGATTTGGTTCTTGTTTCACAGCTAATTATATGTATGTTTTAGGGCTCTTGGGATTGAGCAGTGCGTAATATGGCACAAACAAGTCTATAACTTAGTAAGTACAGCCACTCTGTATCAGCTACTTCCTAATTCAGATTTTTTCAGCAACGGAAGCAGACTGATGTTTCATTTGCAGGGCAGGAATTCATACGACACAGGGGTCACAGATTCAAGGATGCCCTAGCAGGCTGTTAATTCATTGTTTACTGTCATTTCAGCAAGGGATTGTTGATTCATTGAATATTGCCACTTCAGTTTGCTTCTCTGCTGAACTGCTTGGAAGCACATATGTGGAGATTGCATTAGCTCATGAACTGCATGAAAGCAACTTGCCAAAACCACTTTAACAAAGAATGCAAAGACATCCCAGGGGGATCCCAGGGGCTTGCAGTCCCTTTGTGCCTACTTGTAGCATCCTTTTTTTTGTCATTGCCACCTTCCAGCCTTCGTCACTGAAGGCCACTCTGTCAAGCAATATTCATTCAAAGCCTTTTCTGTGGAATGCAGCTAGGAACTTAAATGCTAAAGGGATCATTGCAAGAGACTACAGCAACAGAAAATCAATCATATAAAAATATTCAATTTATTCAAATGTATAATTACATAATAAATCTGCATCTAGGGATTATGTCTTAGAATCCAAATTTGTAATGTGTTCTTATGCTGATTGGATCATTAGCTCTTTCCACAGACTAGCCTCTTGATGTAATTTGAATGAAAGGATCAAGACAGGCTCTTGCTTATGTACTTCTATATTTCCATGCTACTTCAGTCCTAAAATGCTACAAAATTTAGAGAAGAACAGTTCCTATAGAAAGTATTCAAGTAATGGTTATTTTGGAGAGGGCCCAAGAAGACAAGCTGATACACAGACAATAATTGGAACCAGGTAGAAGTATTTTGATAACTCATCACAGAAGAGCGTCAGCTGGGGAAAATTGTGATGCTGTGAGCATCCATATTCTCTACCCTGTTGTAGCCATGTTTTTACCTCCATTAAATTAAAGAAGAAAGTAGAATTTGCTGTTTGAAATGGGAACATTTATAACACCAGGCAGTTAGAGTATCTCAATGTCATTATAAGGGCAAACAATAGTATATGTTCTTTCCCGGGGCTATGCACAGGAAGCAGCAAAGCAATTCTCTTACAAGTGATTTTGTAACAAGCACAGCCCCTTGAGGGATGGGTTGGGCTTTGAGAGGTATAGTTTCTGGAATATTTTTCCTTTTGACATCAGAAGAGTGCTAGTGACAATCTTTTGCAGGACATTTTTAGATTTGTGGTGAAAGGGGACTGGTTTGGCTGGTGTGACCATTGAATACCTTCCTTTCTCCCTTACTCCTTACTTGCTATTTTACACTTTGAACTTTGGTCCCTCTGCTTATGTGGTAAGTTTATGATCTTCCCTCTCTGTATAGCATCAAGCACAACAAAGCTCTGGGTGCAGGTTTGAAACCAGGCTATTCTCCATGGCTGAGAAGTCTCAAACCTGGCAGCTGAGTTGTATGTGCTGCACAAAATCATGTGCAAAACAGTCTCTCTGCTCTGGAATGAAATTAAAATTTGAGACTGCCAGTCAAGCCCACTTGGGCAATGGTAAAGAAAAAAGGCTGTAGATTGTGCAGGAGCAGGTAGTAAAATCCCTATTTAAACAAGAATGCAAAAAGTCAGACATTCCATTACCTATCATGATGGCCTTTTTGAGCTCTAATCTATAAAACCCACACTGGTCTGTAACTGACGGGAAAAAAAAATTCAAAGTAGCTAAAGACATTTGCTGTATTATCCTGTTGCTCCTCTTATTCTTCATAATTAAATTGCAGTGAGAGGTTTCAAACCAATGATGAAGTTACAAAAAAAATTATTCTTTTAAAAAATACACTGAGCAGCAGAGAACAATGAGAAAATACTTAGAAGCATAATAACTACTGGAAAAGCACATATTTGGCAAGGAAGACTTACCTTCTGGAAGGATAATGAACATCAGGCTGCTATTAGCTAAAATGGAATTGGATTAATGCAGCAAAGGATTGCTGAATGTCTCCAACTCTGTTTACATTCCCAGTGGTAAATCACCTCTGCAGATATTTCTTGAAAAATATTCTGCTGAAAAAAAATGTGGTTTATTTTCTACATGAATATAATATGAAGGAAAATGGGCTACTTTGATGGAGCAGACTGGAATGGTAGAAGTGGAGAGGAATTAATAACTTTTATGTTTTTCAGCAACAGAGTGACATCACCAACAAAAAGGCCAAACCACATGACTTCATAATTGATCTCCTTCCCAAATTATTAGAGGAAAGCAGTATTTTCAAGGGCAATGACATTACCATATATTAGCATAATTGCATGATTTTGATACAAACAACCAAAATACATATTGTTGGCACTTCAGTTGTGCTAACAGTGAACCTATGGGGTACTCAATGATACATATTTTCTTCTTGTTCTTCCTTTCATCTCAAGGGCTTTCATTACAGTCCTAAATGGTTTACTTTTTAATTTTGTGGCTAAAAAATTCCATATTTGTAAGGATGAGTATTGAGTATTTTATTAGGCCCTCTTTACATACTAAGACTTGTCTTATGAAGTAAGAACTGTTACACCCCGTAAACTAAAAATGGTAACTAACCTAACCTGACATGATTCAATCTTTTTGTGCTTAAATGTGTTGTCTTATTTGGGAGATTGAATTTATAAAGATTGGATAGTGTCTGTGATTTGATAATTACTTCAATGTTGATGTTGTTGTATTTACATCAAGGAAAATAGAAGGCCTGTTTTTTCATGAGCTGGTAAAATAGTAAATGATAATCTCATTCTTGATTTAGATAATGTGAGGAAAAAGCATAAAACAGCTGCCAAGAAGAAATTTCTAATGCTGGACAGGTTTCTGTGGCCTTTACTTAATGTCACTATAAAAAAATTTATTTTGTGGTAATGCAGTTTCAGCAGGGAAATAATTAATGGTCAGGCCATCATCCAAGAGTAGCAGCCATGGTTAAGTTAGGCAGCCAGCCCAAAGTCACTGAAACAAATCAAATGCTGAAAATTAATCCAATCTTCAAAAATTCAATAAAATGCATAAACACAGAGGTTAAGAATGATAGACTGTATTTAGGCTTAAAATGCAGTTTGCAATATTTAGCTGTATAAAAAAAGAAACATGAGAGGGTAAGCTTTCAAGAAACGAGACCAGCTGGATACCCTCTCTTGGGCAACTAACTTATGGCATGCACTCAAGCTGGTGAGGCTTCATGAGCACAAAAATGGTTGCTGGTGCCCTGTGTTTTGGCAGTCACATAAATCCTTTGCATAGAGATGTGTGGGTTGGAAACAGGATCAATGAGGCTGTGTTTTCAAAGAGCTTATGGGAAGGTCACCACTTAAAATGTGCTTAAATTATAGCTCCAGGTGGAAGTCTAAACAAAACCACATCTTGATGGAGTCTTTCTCTTCACGTGTGCCTTGCTGAAACAGGCAAGCCTCTTGGAAGTCTCCCACCCTGCAACACCTGTGCTTACAGCCAGAGAGCCAGAATGGGAAATCCTTTGCGTAGTAGCAGTGGCCCTGACACCAGCTAGACTCTGCAGGTGAAATGGATTATTTAATCTCTCTATTTGAGTTGTTCTGTTTCTTAACATGACACAAAGGATGCTCAACCTCCGTCCCCTTCCAGTAACTAAATGGGAGAACTGCTGTTCCCAGTGCCTCCACTCACACTGGCTTGTGGGGGTGCCTGTGAGTACTTGATCAGACAGTACTTTCAGGTACTTTGGAACTCCACGTTAACATGGTCTAAATGACTACCTTAAATTTCACTGAGAGTTACTTGTCTATGACTCCCACATACTTTCCTNTGGTGCCTCCATGTTGTTTTCCCTCACATGTTCTCACATCCTCCTCCTTCTCTAACTAAAAGCAGCTGCGTGTGTGTGCATTTTGTTTTGATTTTTCCTTAAATATGTCATCACAGAGGCGTAACTAACCTTTCTAATTGGCCCAAACATGGCCAGTGACATGTCCATCATCTTCATAGCCATCAGAGATTGGCTCTGCTGGAAATGGTGAAGAACTCCAGAAACTTCTCACAGGAGCCATCTTTATGGCCCCCTCCCTTCTACTAAAACCACAACATGCAGTTTGATTGCACTCACAGGCAGCTCATGGTCTAGTAATAAGAACCAGGACACTGGTCATGCCTTCTCGCCTGAGGTATCTAACTCACCAGACTCAGTGTAGTTTTTTTGGTGCCTTATGGCACTTTCCATCTAAGTACCCTCTTCAAAGAACAATGTAAGCGGTCGTGATAGGGTATTCTCAGCACCAGTGAAAATCTCATTTGTGGGGTGTTTTTTGTTTGGTTGGTTTTGGGTTTTTTAAATTAAGTTCAATTTAAATATCCAGCTATGGGCAACTAAAGCAGAAAATGCTGCTCTTTATTTTTGAAGAGTTCCACTCTTCCTCTATGGTAAAATAAATGCATTATTTTGCAGAAATTTTCATTCAAAGGACAGCAAAATGTTTTGTAAGGCAGTAACTAGATATACTGGGCCAGCAGAGGAAGATGGAGAAACGGGAGTAGGAAAATAGGTGAACTGAGGTAATGAACAGTCTACTGGAGTAAGGCAGAGGAAGTGGCCAGGTGGCCTTCCTTCCTGAGCTCTCATGTCAGCTGAGAAGAAGCAGAGGAGGAAGTGAGGCTGGCAACACAGGCTGAGGACAGAGAGGGGAGACAGTCCAGGGAGAGCTGAGTGAACCAAGCGCGGCTGGGAAGCAGTCACACTCCAGGGCAGAGGGTCAGGACAGAGGTGTGAGAGCAGAGCCTGTTCCCTGTGGGCAGCAGAGCCACAGCCACAGCATCCCATCTTCATCTTCACTGGTGTTCCAGTGCACTTGGAAATCCCTCGTTCAGCTGTTAGCAGGCACAGGCACGGGGACGGAGGAAATGCAGCAGTGAGGCACAAACACACCTCAGCACCCAGCAATCACCGTAAGCTCACAATACCCTTGGGAACAGCAAAGCCTGGCAAGCGATTTAACAAAACCTGCCAAGATCATTATTTCTGAGAGGAAAAAATCTGATTAGGTCTCTCTTGATTGCTGGGAACATGATTTGAGTATACTTTAGAAAATGCTGAGCTCTGCCATTTGTGTATTTCTGCTTATGGAGCTAAAATCGATAACTTAATTTTAGCTATAAACACGGTTTTATTTTGCTTTCCTGAATAGCTCTAATTTCAAGGTATATTTCAGTGGCACTCTGATTTAAAAAGAAAAAAACCCCAACCCCCTAAAGAATCGTATCAGAAATTGGTATAAATTATTTTCAATAGGGTAATTTCTGTGCTTTTAAGTCTGGTTTATTGGGGTATAACTAAACACGTAATGTACAGTTATCTTCTTTTTACTCAACTGCCTATATTATGTGCTTATAACTGTCTTATATTCCTGACTAAAATATATTATTGGATAGCACAGATAATATAAAACTATGTTTGAAACTATTAGGTTTTTGTGTTGCTGTGAAGATCCAAGGTTCACTGTGTTAAAAATTTTTGTTATAACCTCCATAGCTGTAAAACAAACATTGATGAGAAAAGGCAGTAGCTACTAGAATCTGCTGTTATCCTCCTGTTACCTGCTTTTCATTTGGCAAGGCAGGAGAGAAAATGATTTGGAAAAACTTGTTAAAGAGAAAACATACCTGTGCACATCAGTGTACAGGTATGTTTCCTCCCTTTTTTAGCAGTGGACTTGGGCAGGTGATCGGCTGATTCTCCTCCTGTGCTCTGAAAGGCTTCTGCTCAGGTCATGTCCTTTAGATACAAATCGATCCAACAAAATACTCACAGCTTGTGGTAATTTAAGTACCAGAATAGTCATGGGGACATCAAGTTGAAAACTCTACACTTGGTACCTAAGTGCTTGCTTTCATTCTCCACCATGATATTTGATGAAACAAGTTAAAAATTGGTGCATTGCTGCAACTAAAATGCCCCCAGCAAATGCCATGAGTTATGAGGATAAGAACACTCTTGTGTTACTTGGTTCTGTGACTCAAGCAAGCTGTGTAAGGTGGCAAAGTGAAATCACTTCATTTTTCTAGATATTGGGTGGTAATAAGGATTGGAACTTCTTTACATAAACAATATCTGACATTATCTGTTGTGCACTCCAACAGAGTTTTCTGAGCATCTGTGTTCATGTGCCACATGCCTCCCTGGAAAACAAATAAAATGGTAAAATGAAGAGCAAGCCTACCCAAGATTGGGGTTTTCAAGACTGCAAATTAAAAGAATGGAGATGTACATGTCAGATACATAGCAACTGGAAATGCAACTAAGCTCTGCAGTGTCTTGGTGAGAGTCTGCATTTTTTAGCAGTATTTCTGTTGCGTTATGCATGAGCATCATTTTTCTCTAGTCTGTACACATTTACTCCTATACTTTTCTGCTAACTTTTTGCCCCTGCTACTCCTCCCATTTGAAACACACTCAAATACTACAGGAATTTTGAGGGAAATTCTCTGATTTGAGGAATTTTTATCCTCCATGGGCTTCTATACTCTATCTTAGTAACTGTTCATTCCAGACTTGCCAAAAAACAGAGCAATGCTATACATATCTCAGTGCCACAGCTGCTTCTTTTCACCTGTGTTTCTTTATAGTTCTTTAATTCAATGGAGAGAAACACAAAACTATGTGAGGATTCTGCATGGCTCTGAATCACCTACAAAAGATGTGCAGAAATCCTGGCAAATAGAAAGAAATCTCCCTACTGAAGAATCTGGATACTCCAGCTGAGGGTTTTTCCATCAGCCCTTCCAAAATGAGGCTAATAAAATTGTTCTCCCACAGGCCACAGCTGCAGAGTTGTGGCATAAGGTCACACTGAGGGCTTCCCCAGCCCAACACCCCACTGGGTGGTGGATGAAAGCAGAAGCCAAGGGCAGGGTGAGACCAGGGCAAACATCAAAGGTACTGTTCTGCTCCCAGGCTCTGAGCATTTGTAGCTCAAGAGATTTTCAGAGCTGATGTAGTTTCTCTGTTCAGTAATCCAGAATATATCTCTGTTCAAGTCCCTGTGCTGTCTTCAGAGCATAAGCTTCTGGTATTCAGAGTGGCCGCTGGCAAGAAACTCCATGAGTCTGCTCCATGCTGGAGGAACAACCATATTATTTTATTTGTTTTGCAGTGCATTTCATACCCCAAGTTTTCATAATGGAAGAGTCAGCATGTAATTAATCTGTTCCCCACCTTCTCCATCTGAGAACATGTGCTCTATTAAGCACACATGTAACAGAATATTAAGCATTTGATGAACTCCACTGGGAATTAACAAAACCTCAGCCCAAACCTAAACACCATCTCACCTGCACATGCCTTGCTGAGCTTGAGGGCTCCAACAGCATCGCTGCGGAGCACAGCTAAACCGATTTTGTTCTGTTTTAAAGCAGAACTCCCTGCTCCAACCCTTCATTTAGGTGTAGAGGTTTAAAATGTCCTTTCTAAACTCTGCTTTCCTTGAAACAAAATTTTTCTTTCTATCCCTGTTAGTTATCTTCTGCCTCATGTAGAGGTTTAACATGGCCTTTCTAAACCTCTGCTTTCCTTGATACAACATTTTTCTCCCTATCCCTGTTCGTTATCTGCTGCCTCAAAGACCCTCTGGTTTATTAAGTTATTAAATGAAATGTGCATGCCATTCCCACATAACTTTCATTCTTTTAACTTTTCCTTACCTTTGATTTCCATTTGTTCACTGCCTGTAGTCAGAGGCCACCAGCACAAAGAAGGAAACAATCACCTACACTCACCTGGCCATCTCACAGAGCCTGAAGATGTAAAAATCCTGTGGGCACCAAATGCTGGTTGTAGGTACTTAAACAACCAAGAGGAAGCAATCATCACATTAGCATTGCTTGTATGGCTCTGCTGGTGCTTGTGCTAATGTAATTCTGGTGATTTATTTTATTTGTAAAAATTCTGATGCATATATGCACCAATAAAAGATGTAGAAGTAATGGAGGATAACTTAAAGGAATAAGGGTCCTCATGTTTATGAATAATGCCTCATAAAGTCCTTGTCCCCATCCCTTTCCCCAAAGCTTTATTTCTGAGTGTGTGACTTGCAGTTGTAATAACACAGCCACAGAGCAGACAGCAAGAAGTTTCGTAATAAATTTTTTTAATTACCAGCTAAAAACTTCATCAAACCATGTAAGTTTTAGGGCTTTCAGGGATCAGGTGAATCTATATTGTGTGATATCCCAACCCCTAGATGCCACCTGCATACTGACAGAGGAGTCACCTGGAGATACTGAATAGAAAGTCAGAGGCAAATCTGATGCCTGTCCCTAGCTTGGGTTAACTTCTGATAAACACCTCAACCTGCCTGGGACATGGGGCATAGCATCATCCCTGGGGGAGACACCTCTTATCTGTAATGAAGCTGCTGACTCCTGCTTGTTTATCAGGGTGGTGGGACAGGGGTGATAGCTGTAATGCTTGTTGCAACTATTCAGGGCTTAAAATACTGGCCTACAAAATGGCTGATTAAGCCTTCCTGTAGGCTTAATCAACACAAAATGTTTTACAACTGTGTCTCCCAGAATGTGGCCCTAGACACTGAGCTGTATAGCATGTGAAGGAAATTTATGTTAAAGAGTCTTTAACAAGCCAAAAACATCCTGGAGAGCAGGAAGGATGCTATTGGGCCCCTTGTCAACTGTGAGCATCCTGGTCTCCAGATCCCACCATCAACATCTCTGATGTGCTTTCCTTCTCTGGCTAAATGAAACTTGAATTCTGTTCTGCACATTTGGCACAGTTCTGGCATGATGCTGAGGGAAATTGGGTGACGTGATCCCACCATGCTGCAGCCTGGCCTATAACATATTGGTAAAGGAACTTGCAGATTTTATGCTCACTTCCAAAGCAAGCATTCTTAGAAGAAAGCTATTATGCCAAAAATATCACCATAATCTTGGGTGTTTCAGAAGAAATGAGAGAAGTGGTAGCACATGTTCGCATCAGCATCAAGATACCCACAGCCAGTAAGTGCTATTTGTGCTCTGAAGCCTAAACTCACTAAGGAATCTGCAATGTTGTAAATCCCAGCCCTGGTACCTGATGTATACAATGTGTGGAAGTGCTCTATGCTGGCACTGCCTTTACCACTCCAGAACCCAAGGGAGTTTTTGGATCTTGGCTCCTTCTGAGGCTGTCATCCATTGTAAGAGGCAAAATAAGTGTATATGTGTAATCATTGTTTTATTCAGTTACTTCCAACATTTTCTAGTGAAAAAAAAAAAAAGATGGAAAGTTCTCATCAAATGAGAAATGTTTGTTTTCTCCCGTTCTCAGCCCACATAAGATACCCATATACTGCCAGCAAAGTCTATATTCAGAACAGAGAAATACTATAGGTTTATAATGTAAAGAAATTGATTTTCCTGTTGTCTTTTTCTTCTTTTCCCCAAATGACTAAATCATTTAAATAATCATTTAAAGGGAAAACTATCTCTCAAGTTGTAGAGCAGTCATAGAAAACACCAGTTTACTGGTGATTTTCTAACAAGGGTAGCTATGTGGGGGAAAAAGAAAGGGAAAGAGAAAGGACATGTGCCTTTGCAGCCATTCCAACAGTCTTCACCTGCCACTCTCAAACAGCTTGTACCACAGTGGGGTATGTTTGAACTAGGCTGAATTCCCTCAGGAAGTATATTCATGAAAAATGGGACATACAAAATCATGACCTGAAAGTGAGCGTCAAGGTGACGGATGACTTTTTGGTTGCTGTGGGAGTTCAGTGTGATCTGAGAGAGCTCTGCTGTGTGCAGACAGGTAGTGCCCTCCTGCAGGGAAGTGCCCGTGTGCCAGAGGATCAGGTTTGAGGGCAGCCTCACAGCAGAGACTGGCCCCTCTTCCTCAGAACTATGGACAATTTTTAGGTACCTTGGGCCCAGTTTGGTGTGTGCCCGTCACAGAGGTGGTGTGGATACTGGCAGTGCAGACTCCTGGCCTGGGGTACCTCAGGGAGAATGGAAGGGGGAAAAGCAGAGCAAAGCCATGGTAGGCAGCATAGCTTATGGGCATTGGCCTTTGGCAGAGTTTGTAGAAATGTCAACTCTTGCAGCTGGGCACAACACAGAGACAGACTCATTCTTTAAAAAGCCCGCCTTATACGAGCAAGGTTTTGAGAGTCGGCACAGAATGTGTTTGGGACATTGTGCTGAAATCCTGCTCAGCCACCTGCCAGCACATGTCAGAGGGCAGCGGAGAGCCCAGGCCCCTGCCTGCCTGCCACACTGCCCCACTGCCTGTCTGGGCAAGCAGGTAGAATGAAACACAAAGATAAACTGCTATTTAATAGCATAAAAACAGAACAGATGGACAAACCAGGTTGGAAAGGAAACGAGAGACCTGTAAAGTGAGGCAAAATACACCAGGAGAAGAAGCTATGAGAGAACACCCAGGGGGGTGTGTGTGGTTTAGCAACTCTGTCAAAATGTTCCCATCATCCCCAAGAAAGTGGGAGGAAAAAAAAGCTCTAAATTAACAGACCCTGATGGTTATAGGATCCTAATAAAAAAGTCTGTCACTCACATACTCTTCAAAATCCCCTGTCCATATATGGAGAGATTGCTGTTTCTTGGGTTTTTATTTTGTTCTGTGTCTTGCCGACTGAAAAAAACCCCCATGAAATATGTATGGAAAATAGAAATCCACAGAGGATCCTTTAATACTACTTTCTGCAGTGATTAGTTTGCCTTTGCCATGGGCCTGTTCTTCTATCCTGTATTATAATGCTTTTACACTTGGTAAAGAGCAGGCATTTACCCTGTATGTAGCCATATTGTAACTGGCAAATTTTCTTAAACTATATCTTCTTCTACTTCCCCACAAAATACTCCAAGGGAAAAATGCATTCTTTTGTCCCAGTATTTGACATTATAATATCTGTAAGTTACTGTAAAATGGAGGAAGGACAAGCCTGCCCTACAGTTTACCTCATATATCCCATAACTTCTGTGATTAACCCTCTAATGGGGACATCTTGACAAGAGACCTTGGGAAGATATGATAATGCTTTGCAGGGAAAACGCTTTGCTGTGGAAGATGCAAGCTCCTGAGAGACCCACCCAAGAGTGTCTCTGTCTTGATCTCACTTGACTGTGCAGTAGCCTGTGCCAGTGCTGCATGTCCTCAGGGCACTTCTTGGGGTGATAGCAGGCTTCCTCCGTCCTTGCTCATCCTCTCTCCTGGGAGATTTCAGGTCACTGACCTCAACAATGCAGGATTTATTTCCATTGCCTCTTTCATTTCTCTGTAACTGGGTAAAAACTGTAGAAACACAGGGGTTTTTAAAATGATTTTGGCAAGTTAAATTTTTTCAACTCTCTGTCTACAGAGCAGACAGTGTGATGAGCTCCTCTTGCTACTGAGTCTGGGAGCATGGCTGTAAACAGGTGGAAATTTTGAGAATGCAAATGTTGAGTATGTCTGGGATGCTTATGGAAAAATCCAAGCGAGCCCCTCGTACTCTGAAATGTTCTGTTTCAGTCAATATCTGCCATGCTTGAACTGGTCAGTCCTTGGCATACTGCCCTTTATCTGTATCATTTCATAGTCAATTCACAGAAAAATGTCAAGCTGGCTGACTGGAAATCTTTGCTGTAATAGATACACAAAGGCCAGATCAGTAAACTGTCAGGGGAGCAGATACACAGTTCCTTGCTTCTGGCTGGGCTAGAACTGGTGAGGTGAAGAGTTACTTCCACCAGGATAGGGGAATTCATACCCTGTCACATGTGATTGCTTTGCTCAGGATCAGAAAGATTAACACATGAAATATACTGATATCCTGCTTTCTGGTTAAGGTTAAAAGTTCCATTGATCTCATGGGACTTGGCACTGCTTCAAATGTGCAACATCTGGCCTGTAAGGAACAAGGACATGTGCATGTGAAATAGGTACAGTGTGAAAAACAAGAAGTAAAGAATAAAGCTAAAACCAGCACTTTGCCAGGAGTACTATGGACTTAAATGTTGATCTGCACATCAGCACCTTCTTTCGCTACTGACTAATGTGTGGAACTGGGAGTTCCAGAACAGTGTTCATATTCTTTTCTGAAAGTGTCTTCCAAATTAACTTGACTTCATGTCTGTCTTCGCTCTCTCTTTCCCTTCTCAAGTGTTCCCTTGCTATGCATTAATTGAATTTTTAAGTCACCACAGTTTCTATTGGTCTTTGAGGAAAAAAAAAGCAGCACCCACATTTGGGTTTGAACATCCTGTTTTGTAGGGCTTCATGTTTTAGAGATATGAGTGACAGTTTTAAAGTTTTTCTTGTAGGGCTGTTGAAGTTTTTTTCCCACCTTCATGAGAATATTCCTCTTTTCATGTTTTTAAAATGGAATTTTCATTTTCATTTCTATTGCTTGAGGAAAATGAAATGGAACACCAGGGAAGGTGACTTTCCTCATTTGGATTAGATTGGTCTGGTTTCTCTTAAAAAAAAAAAAAAAGATAAAAAAGGATAAAAAAGATGAAGCATTTGACAGTGCAGCCATATCAATCTTAGCTGATCTTAACTTTTGTGGAAATGAGGGTTTCTGAGCTAGTCTTTCATCAGGCTGTCAGGACATTATTTTCTCTTATAAACTATAGGTCCTGTTTTGCATTTTTGTGGCATCTACAATCCCGATGGACTGACAGAACTTCACCATCTATCCATCTGCTCTGTCTTCACCCTCTGTTGAGGTACAGCTGCCACAGTCTCTGGAGCACAAATTGGATATGTGTTTAATTGTGTATAACAACACTGTCCCATAGTGAAGGACAGAAGCAAAGCAGAATCCAGCAGAAACAACAGGGGACCTTCACATAAAAGTGTAGCTAAAAATGAATATTCAACAAAATAATTTTCTGAAAATAAATTTCACTTCATCTCGTCCCTTACCTGGTTCAAACTTGTTTGTTTTGCAGGTATTGTGTGGAAGGTATCTGATCTGCCTGTCATACCTTATAGCTAGGATTTTGATCAAAACCTACAAATTTTGAGTTTCTTCTGAATTTGTTTAGGTAGTACATACTTTCTGAGTCTCAGAGGTGTTCAGTGTCCCTGCAAAAAATCAGTGGCTATTGATGGAGCCCCGTTCACATGCCCATCCTGCTGAAACACAGGCTCCCTAGACAGCCCAAGTCAGGAATGTCGAATGAATTCCCGCTCCAGAAAAGTTTGGTCATAACAGCAGTACCCTGCTAATGCACAGTGAACACAATGTCAGAACGGTGGTTAGGATCATAACAGCCTGTTCTAGCTAATAAGGAAGTTCAGCACCTGAGACAAGCACAGGCATTCAGGGTTTGCAGCTGCTATAAATGGTGGCGCTTCTAATGGCAGAATAGCAGCAGTGCTCTGGGACTTTGGTTCAGCAACTGGATGGTCAGTGATATAATTTTGTGTGGCTTTCACATTGTTGTTTGGAAGAAAACAGGACAGCCAGCACAGCAGCCCAAAGCACCACTTCAATGTCTCTGCTTTTGTTGGGAGACTGCTATTTTGGTGCTGAAGGGAAGAAAGCAGAGCAGCAGTGTGCTGGCAAGCACAGACAGGGGCCCTTGGTGAACAACCCCAGAGGAAATACCTTGTTACATGGAAAATTTTCAGCCCCATCATTTTAGCTGAAATTGTAGGGAAGAATATTTAGCTAATAAAAAGTTTGAAAACAGAAATTTGTTGAAGTCAGTGAAATGCTGTTTAAGGCAGATGAAAGTAGTGAAGTCATTCTTGTAGACAGCTTTTTGAGAGTCCTGATTTCACCAGGGTTATTCTGACTTAATGACATGCTGCATCTCTAAGCTGAGGCCGTGTGTGTGGCGATGCATGCTTTAGAGTTATCTTTACCATGGGCCATTTTCCTAATTGTACCTGAACATCATTTATAGGTGAGTCGGTCTGCCAAGGGGACTTGGTATTCATGGTAGCAGTCCCCCTCCCTACCTTCCAGTCATCTCAAAGAACTCACTTGGGCATGTCTATCACATACAATTATGTAGGAACCCTGTTAATTAATGAATATTAACTTCTAATGGTTATGCAATTAATTGCATTTGGAAGAATACAAAAAATGAGTAAATAACCTCAAAGTGTTGAGTCCCATTTGGCAAGATAATACAGTTCATCCTGCCCAATTACAATAATAAGGTTTTAAGCTAATTGATCTCACACTGTGCCTCTCCATTACCTGACATTCAGCAGCACACAGAGAAGATTAAAGGGATTCAGGGGATGGTGTGTTTATAAAACCAGGAATAGTCACTCCTGATTCTCATTTAAGCATAAATACATTTTAATTCACAACTGAATAATACTTTCTACAGAGGTTGCCATAGAAATGAGCATGTTGAGAAGTTTGGGGGTTTTGCTGGCCTTTCAGGTTAAAAATAGTGACCTGAGATGCTCAGGACCTCATTACACAATGGCAGGTGTGTATCCTGCAATCAGTTGCCCACCACAGCACCATAGAAGCAGAGGGCTTGCCAGACTGTATTAAATCATTTGTTCATCTAACTTGACATTTTGCCTTCTGCACTGATATTCTTGAGGAAGGTGGAAGGCTCCCATAATGCCTATTACCTATCCAATTATGCTGTGTGGTGTACAGGGAGGAAACATCCTCCCAGCGCTCTGCAGGCAATTAACATACACCCAGAAGCGTGATATTCAATTACCCTTATTATTCCAGCAAGCCAAGCAGCAAGAGGTAGTTAATGATTGCACAAAATTATGTAGCCTTTTAGGAAAATATACTCAAAGTTACCAGAACCTTACACTGCATATCAGCAAGACACATATGAGGCCCACTAACAGCAGTAAAACTGATGGAACGCCAGTGACAGATTATTCACTTGCATGGCAAAATTTGTCTTTTCAACCCTCTTATTCATACCCACGGAATTAGTCCTGGGGGACATTTTAGGATGAAAATTTTAACCCAGAAGCAAATCTATTACTCTCCCCAGCTGAAGCCCAAGGCTTTTTGTTCACTATACAGAACTGGCTATTTTTCAGAGGAAGTTTTGGACTGCTGAGCTCTCAGATTCTATTGCAGCACTTTGGATTCAGAAGTTGATGGTGACCATATCCATGGTACCCTGACATCTTCTGCCACTACCAGCAAAACAAACAAAAGATTGGAAACTGGGTTGTCTTTCAAACACTAATTCTAAAAACTTTGCAGTAGAGTGTGCACTTGAATGGGCATTTCCATTGTCATGGAAAAAGGGGTCAAAGATGCCAAGGTCTATGTTAATTGTATAGGAAGACAGTATAAACCCATTCCCATGCTGTATCAGGCCGTGCAAGATGAGAGGTAGTAAATAATAACTGCTGTGAGAAATTATATGTTTGATACCTACTTTTACCAGAAAGGTCTGGACCGGTAACTTTATGTCCTTCAGACAAAGCATAAGGGACATGATGATGAAATGCATCTACATGTTTTATAATACCAAACAAGTGCTGAACTTTGTCAAACTGGTGTTGCAAGTAGGCTTGCAGGTGAAATTTCCCAAGACTTTCAGTCCCTGAAGGACATATGCTCTGATTAAGATGAATTGAATCATTACTTATTCAATAAGAAACAGTTAAGTTCTTCCTGCTAAAAATTTGCTTCCAATCAAAAAACATTGTCTTTAAGGCTTAAAGAAATTATCTTCCTTTTAAGTGAAAAACTGCTAAAACCAAAGGTGAGGTGATGGGTGCCTCTTACTTGAGGATTGCTTCAGATCATCCAAGTTCATAGGGTGTCAGGATGCCAGTTAAAATGCGGTCTCATCCTTTCCCCAGTACTAATTGGATCTAATGTATATTCTATAAATACATATCTATCCACTGACATCCATGGCACTGTCTCAGTAAATAGCAGGACTGATTCTGGCCTGTTTCACACTTAACTAAGAAATAATTTCATTCCAAAACCTTTATAGAAAAAGGCTATTTGACTAAAAGGACTTTTTAAATGAACTAGTTAGGAAATGTGAATTTTAGTCTCTGAAGTGTCTGATGGTGCTTTGGGCATAGTCTTGGGATTCATAAAGAGGACATCAGGATTTATATTCCCCAATGTTAGACCTACTGCTTATGGCAGATAAAAGCTAGCTGCCTCCTCATGGGTCACAGTGAGCATATGGAAACAAAATATTGCTTTGCTAAGCCTACTTGATCACTGCAAAAAATCGTTTCCTTAATATCTCTGTTTCCTGTAGCAGATGATAGGAAAAAGTGAGACTAATCAGATAAAATGTTTTCTTTTCCACATGTGGATTAAAATTTCATGGTATGCTTTCAATTCAAATATTCTTGAATACCTACAACTGTAGCTTATTGAATAAAATTAGTGTAAACTAGAAAAATGTATGGGTTTACTTCTGTCATTAATCAGAAGAATAAATTGCATTAAGATGTTGATGTTTTCCTAGGTTCTGTGAATGACAAATAGGAAATAACACCGAACTGCTGCAAGTTTTGTAGCAGCTGCCGCCAAGAGCCGCAAACATCAGAGGTAAATGAATAATCACCAACAGAGCAGAACAGCCATTAGACATAATGATAGAAAACCCCCTTTCACACTCACAGACATCAAGTTTTCTGTGCAATTAAAAGTTGGCAGAAGCAAACAATTGGCTTTAAAACAAGACGAAGAACTATGAAAAGAACCTGGCTTTTTGCTTCAAGTGAGTGGATTGAATGAATCCAGTTCCTCTGCTTGGAAAAGGGAGCAAATGAGAGCGTACGTTTTTGCACCCTTCAAAAAATTCAATACAAGGAAAAATCAAACTATTTAATAAATCAAACAAGAATTACTCAAAACATTTTTCTTCTGCATTTCTTTTGAAGCAGAGCTAGTAACACCTCTCAAGAGCATCTTTAGATTTGTGTCCCTCTTGAGAGGGGTGCAGAGAAGTGGGGGCCAGGGGTTGTATCACTAGCAGATGAACAGCAAGAGCAGGGTAAAGGGGGATCACTAAGTGTCTTCTTATGTGGTATCTATTTTGTTCTGGTGGAGTGCTATTGTTTTCTTAAACATCACTCACACAAGTGAGATGAGAGTCATCTTGTGTCCTGTGTGGCTCAAAATCCTTCAAGCGTTATTTGACTCAGTATTTTATTGCAAGCTACTTTTGTTTCACAAAGGAAGCTGCCAAAGAAGATGGGGGACGTTTTTTGGGTGGCACCTTGCAGGAGATACTGACTGAAGAAGGGACAGTGTAGAAAGAGAGGAAACGTGCTGGAAACAGAGAACAATTGATCTTCTAAGTGTCACAGATTAAAACCAAGACAATGTGACTTTGCGTGGTGATTTCCTTGTGAATGCTTTTCTTTCTGTGTGGTTTTGTGAGTTTGAGATACAAAGCTTGGAATTTGTCTGGTTTCATTTTTGCTCTGGTTCTAAATTTTTGGTAAATTCTAATTTCCACATCCTAATTCCTTCCAGCACCAAGTGGATAGCAGTATTTCATTGATCACCATCTTTAAATTACTCCAGCCATTCATGCTGAGAATGTTAGGCAAATAAAAACCATGTATCTCACCATGAGCAAGAGGCTTCAGGTCTGCATTTTTCTGTGCTTTTGATTGTTTTATTTTTATTATTAGGAAAGAAGACAGACTCTTAATTGAAGTCCTTCCTATAGAAATGAGGATACCTGGTATTTTAGAATAGAAGAAAATAAATTAAATAGTACCTTTTAGAAACATTTTCTGATTTTGACCATTCCAAGTGAAAGGATGGTACTGTCAGTCTTGTAACCTTTAATGAAAACTTTCAGGCATCTTGAAATTTCAGAGCTAAAATTCATCAGCATAAATATCCTGAAATACTATGGAAAATGTAATTTTATTACAATTCTTTATCACTGTTTTTTAGCTGTATTTTAATTGGGGGGGTGAAGAAAAGCAATTTATTGCCTCAGCAAAAATTGCTTTTCTGGGTTGGTTGGTTTGGCTGCTAGTGTTCACTGAAGAAAGTTCTAACACAAGTGCTTGGCTATTAGCACATTGAGGTTCTCCTGTATGGGAAAGCATTTCAACACTTGAGCATTTCATGGAACTGAAACCACAATTTAAACTGGCATTGCAAGTTGGCATAGCTAAGTACATAATGCTAGAGCAGATAGGAACACTTAGAAAGAAGGAAACTTCTCAGGAGTGGGAAAAGATTAGATTATACTCTTTGCACCAGTAAATAAGGAAAAGGAAAAAAGGAAAATAGAACTCAAAATCCTGTCCCCCTCAAGAGGGGATCAACTTGATCAATGCAAGATCAGACCCAAAGGTTCTCATGGATCTGGGCATTCTGTTGCAGGGACATCAGCCACCTTCCACCCTCCATTGTTGCCAGAGATCTATATAAATCTTGGTGAAAGTTAAATAGACAAATCTAAAAAGTAAAATTTCTTTGAAAAGTTCTCTCCTTTCTTTTGTTTCAGATTCAGTGAAGTTTTTCAAAAGAGGCTGTTAAATCATCACACCTTCTCCATCAAGCTGGAGAAGGTCTTTCCCAGTGAACACTTGTATTAATCAGGTATTGTGAATAACTGGCTTGTCTTTGTTAAGTTTGAAATAGGAAAAAGAAAAACACACACACACACACAAAGACTAAGAAGGACAGAAAAAAACCCTTAAATTCAATAGGAATAAAATGCAAGAGAGGGAATGATGGTGAACCTGAGATTTTAAAAACTACCTGAGTGTTGTTAATAGTTTGGGCATCCTTGCAGTCAGATTGCTTTGTGGCTGTATTGAGGGATGATGCCAGGACCCCTGAGAAGGAAACCTAATTGCCCAAGCTCCCTGGATTCCAGTACTTGTCCTACAAATGATCACCCTGACTCTTGCCGGTGCAATGACAGAGAAGGACATGGTCCTTCATCACTCCCTGCTCACCAGAGTGACAGCTATGTCAGTCACCTAGGTATCAAGACAATGCTTTAGGTGCTTCAAACACAGTTTGAAATTCAAATATTCTCTCTTGCTACTTCTGTGCTAATTTAGGACCCCAAGTAAATACCTGGAGTTTCAATGTTGATTTCTCCATGGATTGCCTAAACCAGGCAGAAACATTTTTCTTCAGCTTTGCCAGCAAATGGCTTTTATCAACAAGTGTATGGGAAACATTTGCAGGTTGAGCTTGATTTTCTGTAGCTTTTTTCTTTCTCATTCAGCAAGGCATTTAAAATTCTAGCAAATTTTTATAGCATTTGCATGCCCCAACTATAGAGACTTAGGTAGTGTAAACAAACAGCCAACCTGCTGACTTGGACCCCTCCTGTGAAATGTGATTGTTCTTCTATTCTCACAGTATATTTAACAGTATGCAAGCTCTACACAAAATAAACTTCTTGTAGACTCTGAGCTTGGTTCTCATTGGAAAAAAGATAGCATAATTTCCCTGCTACGAATATAATGCTTTTCTTGTTAAATATAAATACATGTATATATTCAAAACCATATTTGCTATATATTTACATCTAATTTTTTACTTGTTGCTAGTGCATGATGTAATTCCTTACTCTATGCAATAATTCTTTTAGTAAAAATACCTTGCAACTACTTTAAGTTTTTCTCTATTCATTTGTGCAAACCAGCACAATAACTTGTCCTGCATCACTAGGTTACTAAACTACACTCACTAGAACCATAGGTGCCAGGGCACAGGGCTCCTGGAGATAAATGGTTCCTCTACTCTTCTAAAACAGGGAAATTTGAGAAGACTAAAATCAAGGAGGAGCCTCCTACTGCTCTTTGCTATTTTTGTCAATGGTGTCTGGCATTTAAAAAACAAACCAACAAACAGCAACAAAAAAATACAACACGAAAATCCAACCCAACAATGTCTTTAAACATGTCTTGGAACAGATCCTTCTTTATTGCTGAGGCAGATACTTTTCCCCAGAGATATCTCAAGAGAGAATAAACTTTGCACAAATAATTTTTAAATATTTAGACCTTTCCAAATTTTAATCTTGTGTAAGGAACCTTCTAGAATTAAGAACGATTTGCCTGTGTCAGGGCTAACTCTGTGTGTCCCAGGAAAGAAAACAAAAATGCTGGGGCCAGAGACAAGGCTTGTATTTTTAAAAAAATGAAAGCTACAAACTTCTCATTTTCCTGTGTGTTCTCACTTTCATGTGTGCTTATTCTTTTTCTTTTCTAAATCTCAGCCTCAGGTTCTCAGAGCTGTAGCAAGCACCTTGGCTCATCTATGTTACCTGGTGCTCTCACTCTGTCAGGCTTTTACATCATCCAGAAATCAATCAATAGGAAAGTAGTTTGGCATTTGAAGTTAAAATTGCTATTCATATCAATGGCTCAGAGACATTTGCTAATGATACATCGGTACAACAGATTTAAAAATTTTAGCTACTGGATTTTAACTCCAGAGGAACTGAGCAACAAGTGATTTGGCGTTGTTTTTTTTCCCTCTTGCTTTTGTGCATGTCAAAGTTTTTCAAAGAAAGATCTCTTTAGCATTAATACACTCAGTAACTATGATGGCAGTCAGTTTGTCTCTCACTAGTTGCTGGCTCACCACCATCAAGAACTCATGTCTAGTCCAAGCACCATCCAGTGTCAGCAGCATCGGTTTCCTATGCCAAAGCCATCTTGCCCTCATCATAGCTCTAATTTCTGCATGATTTAAATGTGCAATTGGCCCTGTTGACTAGCTGGACAGTGCTGACACCTTGGGAATGAGTCTGTGCACAGGGTGGGAGATTGTTCCTGTCCTGGTCACAGGGGTAGGGTTCCAGTTTAGCTCTATGTGGGTGTAACCAGACTGTGTCTTATACTCCCTCTACATCATTTCTGATGAACTGTAAGTGACAGGTCCTTTGGAGGAGTTGCCCAGTGCATACCCGACACCTCAGACTACCAGCTGGGTATTAAATGAGATAAGGAAAAAGGGGCAAACCCTGCAAGGCAGGCTAATGTTTCTTTTTCTTCACAAGTAACTCAGCTGTGATAACTCCCCAGCAGGTTCACATCCAGCCTGAGGGGTCATCTCTGCTAAAGGGATATAGTGGACTCAATGGCACCAGCAGAACAGGCAGCTGCAACCACTTAGACCACCAAGGACTCCCAGAATATCCCATGACTCACAGTGTTACATCGTCCATTGTGAGACTCCCCGCCCTAAGGGAGGTACTGAGCATTCCCACCAGAGCCTAAGCATATATAAATCTTTGGGCTTGGGGACTAGGGACACCACCACTTGATGGATCCAGAGGAGGACAGAACTTTCCCAGGACTGTGACCATCACTCTGACCGACAGGTGCCAGGCTGTACTCTGACCTTGTGGGTTAAAACCTGTTTTCTCTGTGTCACTGTATTTGTTGTAATCTCTTCAGTAAATTTTAACTTCAACCTGCAATCTCTCTTGGGGTAATTGAGTGGGGTTCATTTCTCTGACCAATTTACTTTTAAACCAGCCCAGTTCCCAAGCTCTGAGCAGTCCTAGGCTGATACTTTTAGATGTTTTTTGATAGCCATGGTGTGATGGTTCCTTTGAAGATCAGTTTCCCTGAGATGTACGCAACATCCTCCTGAATCCCTGTCTCTGACTCCATTTTCCAAAGGAAATTTCTTAGTATTTTTCTTCTGTTGTTTCCTCCACTCCACGTATGTGCTGGCTAAAGGCAGAAATGTTATTTTCTTCATGGACTTCTTGGGTTGCTCATCTTATTATTTGGATGCATCATTCATTTAATGTCACGACAGCCAGGCAAAATGGACTGCTGTTGTCATACTTGATTTACAACCAGAGTACTGAAGCCAAAGATAGTTGAACTGACCAGAATAACTGGTGATCATTAAAGCCTGAGTGATGAGGGGCCTAGGGAGATACCTGAAGGCAGTTTTCAAGAGTCTTTAGCTCTCCCATGCTTTTGGTCCCTCCTGCTGCTTTGCCACCCAGCATCACCTTCTCCTGTTGTCTTTCACCTCTTGCTTTGCTCTCTGTCTGCTGCTAAAATATCTCCTAAATTTAGCCTGGCCACAAAAGTGCACATTGATAACCTCATGTAAATGAAAGCATTCCTTAGCTTAGCCAATCCCACTGACTTCAGTAGGAGTAATAGCATTGGGCTTCATATATTAATAAACAGGGGAAAAAATAAATGGAGGAGTTGGAAATGTGTTTTGTATTTCATCTTGGCTGTGAAACAAATACGCATTTTCTGGTAGCCAATTCATGTTATATGGACTACTAAAACAAGTTTATCAGATGACAAGACCTGCACACAGGCTCATATTTGTGGGCAATAAATCAGGCAGGGAGTGAAGAACTGTGTGTTGCTGTTTCAAGGGAACAATGATCCTCCAGCCTCTGAGCTCGCTGTTGGATTAAATCCACAATTTCTGGGAAAATAAACATTTCTATGTCCCAGAATTAATCTTTTTTTTGTCTCATTATTTATTTGCAATCTGTGTATGCTGAGCTGGGCAGACAATAAGGGAATAATGAACAGTGCTGAGTTGCAAAGAGGAGCCTTCCAAAAGCTGGGCTGTGCTACTCTGTGGATGTGATATGTCAAGAGCAGCAAAACTTTGGCATCTTGCTTGACTATATCCCAAATGAAGGCCTGGATGCAAACTCTACAACAGAGGTTTGGAAGAGCTGCAAGGGGAATGTGCATGCCTTATTTGCCCTTTCACTGCTGGAGCTGGGATGATGCACTAAGTGAACTCTGCATTTTATACTGTGTTTAGAGGGAGAGTCAATGCCTACTTTTTAGTCCAACCTAAACTCAAAAGGCACTTCAATCTTTTGATAGTTACATAAAAAATATTAGAGCAAGATTTTCCACATCCCTTAGTTAATAGCCAAAGTTTATTAGTAATTTACCAAACCTATTCCATTCCCATGTTAGAGCTATTTCTGACAAGAAATGTGAAAAGGCATTGCCAAGGTGGGGTCAGAAATTGATGCCACAATGTCCTTAATCATCAAAGGGATTTTGTTTCCCCTCAGTCTTGCATGATTAAGTTAAAATTTATTAGGAAATATCTGGCCCATGGAGATATATTTTTCATGAACAGCTTTAGTTAATGACTACAGTGATCAAGGCAAACTTCTATATGGAATATCCATCTATTCTGGTGTTCTCCAGTACAGAAAAGGAAAACCTCTCCTTCTAAACTGTTCAGTAACAGTCACTTGGATGTCTCAACACCAGGTGAAAATGCTTTGGTGGTGTTGCTTTCTCATCAGGCAGCCGTATAAAAAATGTAGTTTGGCTGCATTTTTAGAATTCTTATCAGGCATCCTAACACTCTCTTCCCACACTTGCAACTCCAAAAAGACCTACTGTTTTCATTTTTTACTGCCTATGTAAAAAGCACTGTATGTAATCAATGGGATTACATACAGCACATGCATACATCCTGGAAATTCAAACACAGTGATTCTCCTTTTTAAAAAGCAAATGTAGGTAGGTAAACAGCTTAACATTCACTTCAGAAAAGAGAATCTACTGTTTTCAAGAAAGAGAAAGTGATTGGCAAGGGGAAATGAGAAGAGGGACATGAGCAGGAGAAGAAAAGTTTAAAATAGCTTCAAGGCCTGAAGGCAACGTAATTCAAGGTTACTATAGAGCTTTATAGTGTTTAGTGATTTATAATGAAACTGTTCAGGGCCTAAGTCTGCATCCCTGACTATTTCCAGGTGACTCACTTCCCTTAACTTCCTGGGCATGTATTTGACCCCCACGTGGAAGCCTTGGTGTTGTCTCTCTGAGTTCAGCATCATTCTTCTGTATGCCAAGCGAGATAGCTTGCACTTCCCTTTGCAGACCAAGATTATCTGTCCATCCAAAGTCAACACCAGCCTCTGGCAGGCAGTAGTGCATCATTAACAGGGCTGTTAACTGTCCTCAGAGCTGGTAGCAAGACAGTCATATCTCTTGATACTGTTTAAGTATATAGACATATTTTTCACTGCAGGAATTAAGCATTTGGCTATACTTTCAAGAAAGGGGAATGCTAGGCCAGATTTTTGGTGAAAACTGCACTAGAGAAGATGTGAATGAACTTGGAATCTTTGTAATCTCAGATGCTTTCATATAAGCTTTGATCTTGGCACTCCATCATGAAATTCATTTTGCTGGGAGACTTCACAGAAATGCAGAATTAGACTGCTATCTGCTTTTCTAAGGTCGCATGGATGACTAGCATCAAACTATAAAACATATTATCTTTACAACTCTAAGTAAGAAAAAACACCTAGGTGAATTGCTTACTTCCAGATATTATTAACTGCTGCATCTATTTATATGTGGAAGGTGATGATAGCAACAGGAAGGTCTAGAAGTAACAGAAGAATGATAAAGGATATTTGTATCAAAAATATTTGTATTCCTCTCATTCCCCCGGGAAAAAAGCTTAGATTGCAAATGTAGGTCCTAGATAAACTAACACAACTATTTATCATTTAAATGTATAATTCTAAAACTCCCAGATATTAGTACAAAGTCACCTCAACATCTGTTAAAAATAATGACAAATGTGTAATAAGTATTTTGGACAGTATAGCTAAGTATGTTTTTTAAACAGTGCATCACTTATTTAAAAGTCCTGTTCCACCACAAAAACACTTCATGTCCTGAATTGCACAAGCTTAGTGTGGAATAAATGACATCAACAGTGAATATCACTAAGGCTGCTGAAGAAGCCCATGCATGAAAGCCCATACATACAAAGTAGGGGTCACATCTTAGTGGTAAAACAAGATGATCAGGAAGAAAAAAGCTTGCATCTTCAAGCTTAAGAGACAGCCATGAGAAGTACTATGATTTCATTAAAATGAGACATCAGTCTGTGTTTTTTTCCTTTTAATCACAATTTTTGGTTCAGTCATTTAGTGGCTTGTTCAATCTGTTCTCAGTTATTAAAGGATCTGTCTAAAGATGTTTTAACAGCACAAGGGCTTGCCTTAAACACATACTTAATACTTAATAAAATTGAATCAGAATATCTGCAATCCTTCATTTCCATACTTAACGTGTACAAAGCATCACTTAAGTAAAAGGAAGCAAAGGGCTCAAGAATGATAATGAGTCCATTTGCTGCTGTTCCATTCTGGTTTGCACATACACTGTCAGCACTTTGCTTGCTCACTTTGGATTGTGCCATAAAGCCATTTCAAAAAGCTTGGAAAGAGCATGTTTTTGCTGTAAACATCAGGACAGGAAGCTGCTAACTTCAGAAGAGTAGGAGTTGTTTTAAAACAGGGATGCAGAAACTAATATTTCTAGGTGTGTGCTCTAAACAAACAGCACTTGCTCATGCAGAGATGTTGACAAACTGTGGTCCTGCAGAAAGAAAACAGTGTTGGTATACCTGATGTGCCCTATTTTGGTGCTTTCCATTATGATTCTCTCCAAGATCTAAAGCAACACCTTCTATTGTTTCATCCATGTTATTTACCAGTGAATCCACAAACACCAATCATAGCTCACATGCAAACTGAGACATCCTTTAGTTTAAGGATAGTGCACACCAAAACCAGGAGTGGGGAGACCAATCTGCTTGAATGTATCCAGGTCAGCAGGTAAGGAAATCTTTGGACAAGTTAGAAGATGTCACTTAGAAAACCATTGGCAGAGCAGGTCAGACAACACAAATGATTTAGTGAGCTTTTATCCCTTGAAGGGCTGTCCCTTCTGTTTAAACAAAAGGTAGCTTCTCAGGACACGATTGAGAGAAATTTGTACTTTTTCTACTTTTCTGCTAAATAAGACTTCGTGTCATTGCCTTAAATGCTGTAGTTTTGCAAGAACAGAACAAGCACTTTGGCAAAATGTGTCCCTTATTTCTTTGTTCATGGAGGAATTTGAAAAAATGTCCAGATCTGGTCTGCTAAGTGGAGTAAGGAGAGTGGACCTGGTGAAGAGCTTTATAAATTCAAATCCTGCTCATGGTGTGCTGTACCAGTTTGGCACTAGCGTAGTATAGCTTTTCCAGGTTAACTCTGTTTCCATGATAATCACCTCAAGCTCTTTTTCTGCAAGTGTTTCTGTGGGTTTTGTCCCATCCAGAGATTTTTTTGACTATTCACAGTTTTAACCTCTTAGCTAAATTTCTTCCAAATCAGGATCACCACTTGCCATAGTCTTTACTGCATGACTGCCAAAATTCATAGTGCCACATAGACATCCTTTTGGAAAGTTTCCTCCCAAATTTGTCTCAAACTGGGATATTAGGGCATTTGAAATCCTTTCCAGAAGAGATCTAATCCCAGCAGCCAGCTCTGTTGTTATTCATGCTAGTGTCCTTTCCCAAGCCCTCACCCCCACCCCAGATCACAGTGCAGCCAGTACGGCCAGCACAGGCTGTACATCTCTGCTGGGGTGGACATCTGGGATACAGAGGGAGTGACACTGGGATGCAGAGCTGCAGGGAGGTAGGAGGGTGCATTGCTGCCCTGGCATGGACCCACACCTAGAGGCAGCTGTGCTTGGCAGCACTGTGGGTGATGCTGGCTGTGGGCACCCAGAGGCTCCCGTCATCTCTGTGAGTGTGTGCAGCACACAGCTCTGCTGGGAGAAAGCTCAGTCCCATTCCTCCCCGTGCCTCATTTGTACACAGCAATATTTGATTTTCTAGAGGAAGTTTTAGAGAGTGGGTAAGTGTGAACAGGGTATTGTGAGGACAAACCTTCAGGACAAGCCCATGGGCTTCTCCAGCAGGGCACTGCACTCCCCTGTGTCCTGTGTGGTCGTTCATACCCCGAGGATACAAGGCTAATTCCAATCCACATTGGCACAGTGTCTCCCACCCTCATTTTACAGCAAAATGGAAATCACTTGGAAAGGCCAACTGCTGGCAGACTGCAGGTCATGGCTCCCCATACTGCACTTTCCTCCCACCCGCATGTTGTGTACCTTCACTGGCCCATGACAGGGGATGTGGCTCAATGTAAAAATGAAAGACTGCTCCTTGTCTTGCTGTCTACTCTCTTCATTCACACCTTCCTCCACCCCACAACTGCACACTGGTGAAGAGGCTGGGGGAGCAGTGGGTTTCAAGAAGTTGATGTTCTCTCTTCACTCTGGAGAGGTTAGGCAATCTTAGTATCTTTCCTGAATGAAACCGTCCTGTATTTTGAAAGAGACTGCCGCTGTATTTGAATAATCTCTTTACATAAACCAATATTATCTCAGAAAACATGCCTTCCTACAGCTATGAAATAAATTTTATGTTTCTAATTCTGCCAAGAAACCCTAAAGGGAGTATTTTTATATTAAGGCAAGCTTGTAAATTTTAAAAAGAAATAAGGCTCGGATTTGCAATATAATTGCCCAATGCCCTCTCTAAATTTCATAACTTGACAGGATTAGGGGCTCTAGGAGGCCAATGATAGCGGGTAGATGACAGTGTTTTAAAATTTATTGTGAATTCAACTGAACTGTGCACAGAGGTATAGCCACCATTTTTGCATGTGTGTCATCTGATTTTCAGAGCAACAAAGGATCAAGACACTGCCTAACTAATAACTAAAGGTCTGGTGACATTTCCTACAGGCCTAGTTTTAGCCTTTGTGTTCTGCCTTGGCTCCTCTTCAGCTACTCCAGCCTGGCCCACAATTTCAACCACTTTCCTGGGCCCCATGGCTGTGTGATATAATGAGACTGTTCTTAGCACTGCTGTGCCTCCCAATGCCAGCCTCAAGATCGGGATGCTTGATGTCTGGGTAGAGTGTGGGGGTATGCCAAGGGTCAGAAGGGTACCTCTAACTCAATTTCTTGTAGTTTTCACCAAAAACCCCCTCCTGTCTGGGAGAATAGCCATGGTACACTTGGTGAGAAGGACAGGCTGCAGAGGATGTCCAGGGCACATCAAGATCCTGTCTTCTGACAAATAGTGGCATAAATAGGAATAATCCTTTGTGGAAATCAGTGAGGTTGATTTACCCTTTTTTTGACAAGAGGGTAATGGTTCTCCTACCCAAGGTGTTGTTGGTAACACAGGCATCTGTTTTATAGCCTGGTTCCTGGCACAGGTCTGTGAGCACTGTAGAGCTGTTGATTGGAAAGGAGAATTTTGTGCCTTTGGTCTCACCTGCAATTGCTTTGTGATTTTGTTTCTGTGTTTGTTTTGCAGACAGCTAAATCCTTTCCTCCCAGTGTCACTGAGCCCTAGACAAACAGTGTAGTATTGGGACACCTCAAAGAATATGTTTTGACAGTTTAATTAGAGGGGGTAGGGATGAGCTTTGGGCTGCTGGCATGGTCCTAAGCTATTTTTTTTTTTAACCTGATATTTCTTTGTTAAACAGCTTGTTTGCTTGCAGACTTCCCAGCAGCTGCCACCACTGGCTAACCCTGCTGTCCCAATGGCTGTAGGTGTTGCTTGACTGGGTCAATGAGAAGCCCCACCGAATAAAGGAACCTGCAGGGTCTTGTGTGGTTCCATAGTGTCTCACACAAAAGAATAAAATAAACTAAAAATTAACATGCCTTCAATCCTGCCTTTGTGCCAAAGTGAGAGATGTTTTCATTTTCATTTTCTGTTTATCCAACTAAAAATAGAGATGATGGGGAAATGGATTTTTTTACCCAGAAGGAATTTCCAGTATTTTGGGGTTTGGTTTTTACCTTTGGGAATATTAAAAGGTAAAATAGAAACTTTTAGCATAAAAGTGATATGAAATTAAATGAACTGAACAATTTTGGAGCAATAAGTTCTTCTGGTTGTGCTGTCGCAGTGTGCCATCAGGTATATAGTTTAGGCAGTATGTCCAGAGACCATGAGGACATCAAGTAGCTGACAACAGCAGCCACAAAGAAGAACAGCTGAAAAAACCCACTGAAATTAATGCTGAAGTCATGCAGAGAAGTTATATAATTTGGGTCTTCTCGTAGAGGAGGAATAAAATTTACTATTTTTATTTCTAATTTAAATAGTAAATCTAACCCAGAACTTTCTTAAGGAAGTTTTCAATTCTGTGGAAGCTAGGTGTCATTGGAAAAGCAATTGACTTGAATCTTTTTTCCTGTTCAGTTAAGAAGCATGTTACCCTTTTCTTTGCCGTGCTCCAGGAGAACAGAATCTTTCCCACACTTAAACCCACCATCAAGAGGTAAACAAACACTTGCTGTGCCAGGACTCAGATCCCATAACACGTAGTCAAGGTCTTCTTTATCAGAAAGATCTGTCTTTGTTTTTTTTCCTGATTCCTTGGACACAGCCTTGGGGATTTATAAATCTTGGACACCACCCAGCTCCTGGAAATACAGCCAAGAGATCTCTCGTTGAATACATGCACTGAAGATTTTTCTAAGGAAGGAGGCAGAATTTACTGGCTCTTTCAGAATATGGGGGATTTTTAGACCTTTTGAGTGTATTGTAGTATTTCTTCAGCTTTCTTTCAGCGTCTATCTAAGTGATGTACACTTGTGAATTTTCAGATGATGCTTCAGACATAGGATTACTCACTGGAGGGGAGTTGCACAGACCCAAGTGATGTTTCTCTTTTCTCTGTCTCAGGAAGTCGCAGCCAGCCTGGAGAAGCAGCAGGCAGAGATACACACTGGTAGCAGTCCTTGAAAATTTTTTTGGTTGTAGCACATTATCCCCAGGGGTCAGTAAGACTGTGATCTCAAGATTATTTGATTTCTTTTCTTTTCTTGGTTCCTAAAGCAGGGCCAGCAAGACCGTTTCAGGCAGCAGACAGGCAGCGCACTGTTCCTCGTCATCCTTTCTGTGCTCAGGGTGGGAGCACACATCTGCAGTGAGAAGAATGATGGCAAGTTACTTTTCCATGTCTATTTTTTGGCCTGCCAGGGGACTGCATGACAGTCAGAGTAGTCTGAAGGTTGCTTTTCCTGGGGCACTGTGCTGTATTCAAGGAGTGGGTGTCTGACAGATGCTGGCTTTGTTTGGTGTCATGGTTCTTGCTGCTCTCTTTGTGTAGCTTAAAGCCTCCACAGAGCATTATGGTTGGGTCTCACAGGTCTGTGATAGAGCCCCTTAGAAACCTGGTAGGCGTCCTTCCCTGGAGAGGTGGAAATGAGACAGGAATGTCTGAGAGGAACTTTGTGCCCTTGAGCGGCCAGCACACCCCTGCTGTGCAAGCTCAGCCTTTCTGCTTGTGCTATAGGGCTATAGGGAGGCAACGTGGCCTCACTGGACCATCAGATAATTCAGATTGGAAGAGGCATCAGAAGGGCTCACATGCTTAAAGCTGGGTCAGCCAAGGTCAGACCAGGATGCTCAGGCTTCTATTCAGGCATATTGCCAGAGAGACACTTGCCACACAACTCTTCTCCAGGCACTTCTGGGTTTTTTTCTGAAAGCAGCCGTATTTTCAGGAAACTGGGACATAAAAACCAACAGAAAAATTGCGAAAAGCCCTGAATTTTTTTCCTATTCTTCACATGTTTGCCTGTATAAGCTCTGTTATAATCCTGCAACCTTTACCAAGGTGTAGATTTCTTTTACAAAACAGCCAGACATCTCTATTTTAAACATCTTCCTCATTCCCCTTCTACTGATGACAATATTTATTAGTTTACATGATAGATCTTTCATGTGGGCTGGAAAGAGATAAAGAGACAAATCCTGATAAAGGCTGAAATTTGTCTGATAGTTTCAATAGAGTTTAGATGCTCCATATCTCTTTTGATTGCCATTCATTTTAGATTTGAGTACCACAGTCTGTTTGAGACATGGAAATTTCTATTGGGGACTACAGCACACCCAGGAACTCACTGCAGGGGAAATAGTCAGCTTTAAAGATGAGGTAGCAGGATGTTCCTAGAAGAACTGACCCTGTTTGTGTCCAGTAATGACCTTCACACCAACAGGATGAGTGCAGCACTGACAGATTTGAGAAGCATCATCACACAGAACAGTATGAGAATACCAGCAAGGGAGAAAGATGGTGGATGTGGCTGAAAAATATTTGAGTACAGGACATTAAAAGGGTCCCTTAGGACAAGAAATTCTCCATTATAAACTTCCACTGTAACCTGATCAAGGAGAAGTGACTAAGGTAGACTTGAATGTACTTGTGAATGACAGGTGTCTTACCACTTGTCACACATAAGAGAGACAGAGATAGCAGAGATACCCCTAGAATTCTTTGAGAAAGGTATTTCCCAGTTCAATAAGTTTAAATATCACTGGGCAATGTCCTGACAAGCCCTCCTCTGAAATACAGCAGTCAAGAGTTTTGTCATCAGTTTGAGAAAAATGAACTGAACCCAGAAGATGTTAAATTCTGGCCAGCTAGTCAAAGAACAAGATACTTTGTAGGAGAATAGAAAACAATTAATGAAATGGAAAAAAAAAAAGGCTGTTTGTGGTGTGTGCTCTTACGGTATAAATAAAATTGGAAAATGTGTACTTTATACGATTAAACAATTTAGCTTCCTGTGCTCTCCTTGTTTTTGGATTTTTCACCAAGTTAGCTGGTGAGCAGAGCCAGGAGCAACAAGAGGACCAGTGGGAGACACTCATGTTTAGAAGGTTGTCCCTGTTGAGATTGGGGTACTGGCAAGACACTTTGTGCTTGTCTCCATGTCTGTGTTCTCCTTTCCTTCCAAAGGTGTTGTAAAGCCATTTCACTGAAGCCAAAGAATGATAATTGTTTGGATCCTTTTTGGAGAAATTTTCTCTTCTTATGTCCCACTTCCCTTCCTCTTGTAAGAAGATTCAATTTAGAAAGTACCATATTTGAGGATTTGGAGTATTTCCTAAAAACAGCTCACAAATACACCTACACACTGTATGAGACCTTATTTCTGGTGTGGAGACTACTCCACTTCTTCCCCTCCTATATTCATTTGTGACCCCCCTCAAATTCTTTTGTCTTCTCCAGGGCACTAAGTTTAATTACCATATTGCCATTCCAAATCTATATATTGCCTTTGCTGTCTGTGCATCCTTGTGATTTACTAAAATATG